>JALBCR010002005.1:27500-70672 GCA_030710515.1 Abscondita cerata
CTGACTTGCTATTTCAGTAGCTAATTCCTCAATGTTTTTACACGAACAAGGATAACTCATAAATGATGCGATATTTGCCAATTTACTACAATCATAAAAATGTATTTCGAATTGTCTCAAAATATTTGATAATTCTGCCTCATAGATATCATAATTCAACTGAGGAATCCTTGCTTTCAAAGACGGAAAATGTTTCAGATCTTTTATTTTCAGTTGATCTATCATAAGTTGCAATTTACTTTTGAATGCGTTTACTGCGCTTATCATCTCAATAATAGTTTTTCCTTTACCCTGAAGCTCCAAGTTAATGGTGTTTAAGTGCATTGTGATGTCAGTCAAAAATGCCAAATCAGTCAGCCATTTTCCGTTTTTCAGCATCTGAGTGTCATCACCTCTTTCGTCCAGAAAAGCTGTTATTTCGGGCAATAATTCTTGAAACCTGTCTAGGAATTTTCCACGACTCAACTACCTGACGTCCGTGTGAAGAACTAAATCAGTGTGTTCAGCTGCAATTTAAAGAGCCGCCGTTGCAAGCTACGTGCATGGATGGAATTCACAATTTTTGTTGCAATGCCCATAATTCTCTCTGTGTTTAGAACTTTTGAACACAAAACTTGTTGATATGTATAATGCAATAAAATGAAAAAAAAAAATGAAGAGAAATCGTCATTAGCTCGACACAATGCCACAAAACCGTTTTTGTTTCCAGCTGGTGCTCCATCGGTTGTAATGCACACTAATTTATATATTGGTAGCTTGTAGTTTGTTACAAAATTTAAGAAAACTTCATATATATCTCCGCCACGGGTCTCTCCTTTTAGAGGAATGATTGTCAAAAACTCTTCCTTAGCCGACATGTCATTAAATACCATCCGAATAAAAATACAGAGCTGGGCAGTGTCTGTCATATCGGTGGATTCGTCGAACTGTAAAGAAAATTATGTATATTCCATGATATCATGTTTTAGTTTATCTGTCATGTCCCTGACTTATGACTTCAATACGCCTTGTGACAGTTGGACGAGATAACTGAAGTTCTCTAACAGCAGACATAATTTCTGTTTTAAGTTTAAAATCTCCAAATAAAGTCTCACCCGCTTCAATCAATGCTTCCTTCACAACCGATCCATCTTCGAACGGTTTCTTGTGTTTCGCCAATATTTGAGATATTTTAAATGAAGCGATCGTAGCAGCTTTTGATTGTTTGGCTGGTCTTGTGAACATATGGTTTGTTCTTTTTTCAAACTATATCAAGTCACGTACTTTTCGTTTTCTTAATTACTCTATGGTGGAAAATCCTTTTCATAGTTTTTATGAACCGTTTTATGATGCCTCTCTAAGTTACCACGCTTAGGTATTGCAGCTGACGAACGACAAATGAGACAAATGCACTTATCCCTCACCATACAAAAGAAAAATTCTTCCCCCCAATCGTTATTAAAATGATACGTTTTACATTTCTTCGCTGCGCTCATTTTGTACTATTTCACAATAAACTTTGTATCGACGTAGTATTGCCTTCAAGTTACATTTCAGCGCAACATTTATATCGGCGTGAACGAAGTCTCGAATGTTCATGTCAAATGTGCCGCCCGAAATTTCTAGAAAAAGCGGCAGATAGTGATCTGTACCACCGTGACACGTGCGGCTCGCGTCAAAGTTCGCCGCCATTCGCGGCCTGGACGTCAAAGCTCCGCCGCGCGGACATTAAACGATACCGAGTCCGACCACGTGCGCCGTACACCTGCAAGACGACATTGAAGTTATTTGCCATTATTATTTCCTAACTAGTTTGTGTTATTTATATTCGTATTTAATACAATATCCAAAAGTGCTTGCCGGCGTACCGACATTATCTAACTAAGCGAATGTGCTATACCTACTTACTAAATTTTTTCTTCTCGAAATCTACGACCGTTTGAGCACCCCTGATTTAGACATTCTTAGTGTTTATTGGGCAAGGTTGAACGTCGGCACAATGCAGACCAAGAATGTCTAAGTGTACCTGACACATCCACTCCTACAGACGGCCCCTTAATTGTAAAGGGAATCATAATTAGTTATTGGGCATAATGACAAAAACCTGAACCTATGCCCTTAACATAGTATTCGATTTATCATGATAATTGAATAAGACATTACTACAAGAACTAATTATTAGAAGTTATGAACCTAAAAAACAGTTCAAATCAACCATTGTAAATTTTAAGAGGAAATATAAAAAATCATAAAATCTGCTAGAATAAGAAGGTGTAATCAAACTCATCATTTTTTCTGGTTAATTGGCTATAATAATCAAAGAACCGACTTATGCAACTACTTACACGTTTATCAACAAAGTTGTGTTAAAGCAATTTAATTTCTGAATTTTTGTACTTTTATCAATTTATATCGTATAAACGGGCCTTTTCAAAATTAACAAACGAGTAGCTTAGCTCTTTATGTTAAGTAAACAGATTATGAAAGTAATTGATTTAAATTCATTTATGAATGCTGATTATTATCTATAATCGTAATACAAAGCTATTACAGACTTTTTTTAGTTTCAGGTATTTTGATAATTTTTCCTTCCATATTAAACGTTTTATAGGAAACGCAACTCCAGAACGATGCTAATGAAGAAGTAATTAAGGTAATTAATTTATTATTCATATTAAGTTGATTTATATTTTGCAGGTTATGTTATTAACTATGGGAAGTAATAGAAATACAGGTTTCATGCTTTATAACTTGTAGGCCAATCGTAAACGGTACTACGGTGTAGATGTCCTTGAATTCCAGTACGTCGTAGGTTATTGGTCGACACTTTGTTTAAAGCTGGTGCACTCGTTGGAGGAAGCAAAGTGAAGTGTGTTAAGTCTGGTGGGGATCGATTATGAGATTATGGTAATCTTTTTTTGTTAAAATAAGATGGCGTTAAAACTCACTGATATTCCCATTTGAATATAGGTACTTATTTTAACCCTTTTGTCGCATACAATGAACGCGTTTAATACTACATTTTGGAGATACCTGTCATGAATGATTTAAAAGATAGAAATAATTAATTCGGAAAATGTCAAATTAAGCATAAATGGTTTGTCCTAGGACTAAACTGTTCAACGAAATAAATACTGAAATGCATGTCTTGTGACATCTCGTGTATAAAGAACACTTGGCCAGAGCCGGATCTAGGCTTTAAATTGGTTCGTGCAAAAGTAAGTAATGTTAAATAAAGGTGGACTACTCTTACTATTAGTAAAATGCTTCAGTTGAGAAAATCTCTGTTCTAAAGAATTAAGCGGGCAAGCGATTGAATTTACTTTAATTTACTATCAACAGATGCCACTTGCGTCAATTGATTCTGATTGTAAAAAGGCGGCACATACATGCAAAAAATTGCCGCTTAAATGAGGTGCTGCACTAGCGGCAACCAATTTTGGTAACATGGACGTTCATTCAAATAAAGGAAGCCACTTGTTCCAGAATACATACAACGTTTTGTTTGTATTTTAGTTGAAGGTCGAAATAAATACTGTTTGAAAGTAAAAACTACCACACAGTTAGAAAAATATTGTAATTTTAACATTCATTAAGCAATTTTATAATTGTGAACAATCAAATTGTTGGAATCAACAATTTTTTTCTTTTTCAATTAACGCTTTCACAAATGCTTACATTAGAAGTTGCTACTTAATGATTTATAAATGCCATATTTGAATTATATGGTAGTAACTACCGCAATATTCGTTTTTTGTCAATAAAGCAATACAAAAATGTACAATATCGCTTCTTCTTCTTCATGTTAATGCAAGTTTTACTGTCAAGAATACAATTTTCAGGTTTCAAACTTAAAATATGATAAATATTTTTAACAATAGTCTTTTGTTTGTTTAACACCATCCTGTTATTTATTATTCGAAAATAATTTGCTAGCGCAACTCCTCAGTGGTTAAATTGCGAAGATAAGGATGTTGATGGGGAAACTTATCTTTGCTTACAATAGAGTTTTTAACATTTAGCCGTTGGTGCAAACTAAGTTTAATCTTTGTGTAGGTAGTTCGATGTTCAAATTGCGCCTTTCAGTTTGCATAGTGAGTGTTCTGTTCTTATATACAAGTCGATTAAAAATGGTAAGTACCTATATGTATTATTAACTTGAGTACGAAAATTAACCTATATATACAACTAAATTGTTTTACCAAAACGCGTCATTTGAGAACCTTTACTGAGAGTCGATTACATCTTGTCGAGAATTAAATTCATGCATTTTCTGTTAAGCAAAATTACCTTTCGGTCCAGTACGCGTTGTGCAATTTTATTAAAACTATAAGCATACTTTTGAAAACATATTATTGCTAATTAGTTTTACTTAAAATACATTTTTATTGCACAAGATGAAATAATACCTATGTACATCGATAGTCATAAACGCTTATTCGTTTTTTAAATATTTATTGTCTAAACTAAAAACAGTTATTTTAGGCAGAGAGTAACAATGAAGATGCATTTTCGCCATTTAACATAACTAGCGACAGTCAAAACAGTTTAACTGGATATTTCGTGCGACTCTCATATTTAAACTATTTGGAATGGGCTTCATTATCATCTGCCGAGTACGAAGTTTTGTTATACACAGGTGGGTTTTACTGAAATAATAATAATCTAATCAGTAAGAAAAATACAGGAGGGTATTTTTTATTTCAATTGAATGTCGCATTTTTCACTATTTTTAAGTTAATTAAAAATTTTTAAGAATTGCAGAGTTTCGCAAAAATTAATGCTGACACTAAACCGATGCGAATTTTAAAATATACTATTTTCTGGGTTAAAACAATCTAGAACTTTGGTTAACGCTTCTTATTCCTAAATGTAACTGTTACCCTCGCTGTTGACAAGAGTTACGCCCAGGAAAGTGAATTACTCCATTGATCAGTTGATTTCTATTTTCAGTATAACCGGAAGGGCAATGCAGTTACATTTTCAAAAGCTTTTGTTAATATACACATAGTTTATTTTAAATTTTAATTGACTCCATATACCTCTACCTCTAATGCTGCAAACAAAATCAATACAAAATACTTTGAAATGTTCTATTTTGTATCTCGTACTGAATAACACTTGTTAACATTTCAGTTCGCATCAAATTTCCTGATCTAATAAATACCGAATTTCAAATCGCAGACCTCGATGGTGCTATTATATCTCCAGAATTTTTGCCGGTTTTTTAGGATTTTCAACAAGAGGTGTAATATTAAAAATCATTCCAAATCGAGTTGAAATTGGTAATAGGTTTAAAAAGACACATCTAACACTTTTTACAGTTTCTTTTTTAGAAGAATTACCGGAATCTAGGAACAGCAACAGTGACAGTTTGTCGAATTTAACTTATATTAGTACGGCTTCGACAATTAACAACCCAGAATCATCATGTTCGTCTCCTACATGTCATAGTTTTGACGATGATGTTGAAGAAATTACAGGTCCGTCCAGGAAAAGAGCAAAGACGAGTAACATTTGCTACCGCAACATAACTACTGAGGTTTATATAATTGTTTTTTCTAATCTTATATCTACTTTTAACATTTATTCTAGGAATTAAAGGACTTTTTACTAGTCTATCCTGGGGAAAAGAAATAATATCTTTTTATAAAAAAATCATACCCTTGATGATCCTCACAGAAAAAAATTAGTCAATTTAGTAGTTTACCATATGTGTCAAGGAATTCCAGATGACATTTTACCAAGTTGGACAACGCGAGCGGCTTATGCGAAATGTATTGTACAATTGTTTCCTAAGCTGAAGGATCCTAATACCGAAGACGGTTTTGTAAGTCTTTGTTAATCTTATTTTAGTACTGAACATTAAAATTGTTTTATCATTAGGAAGCGTTTTTTGATACCTCAAGTAAAAAAGGTTACATCACTACACGACTTCGAACTTTGTTTCGTGAGAGAACTTACAATTCTAAAACTAAAAAAGACCTAGCATTAACTACACAGACACAATCGGAACAAAATCTGAATATAAAGGAAAATATAAATTTTCTTAAATTTGCATCTCCCAATGATCAGAGGGAAGAAATTTTTAAGAAGATTAAAGAAACTTTTACGGATAGGCAAGAAACCCAAAGAAGATTAGATATTTGTACAAAGTACCCACGATTTTGGACACAATTGGTTTGGTAATATATAACCACCGTTTGTGGGTTTTAAATCTTACCCAATTATATTTCAGATTTCTTTTGAATTTTCGTTAATGTTTCCCAACATCTCCGAAAAGACATTTAATGAAAAATTTGTTAAATATAGTAGTGTTATTCCAACTGTCTACAAGAAAACTGTAACAACACAAGATTCTTCTTTGATTGTTGAAAGTAATGAACAAAACGGTAATAAATATGGTGAATATTGTTAGTTATAAATAACATATAATTGTTTTAGATTGGAATTATTCTACTAAACTGTTGATAACTTTACTTCATCTTTTGCCGCCCATTCGGTCAAAAGGGGTATTTCTGTGAGTAATGCGGTGGACAAATTAATACTTTTTCAAACTAATCAAGAACCTCTTGATCAAATTTTTAACATCAGGACCACTAATCAGCCTTTTATATTAAGTAGAGGTTCTTGCAAACGGTCAGTAGATACTTATTACATTATTTTTGACAAGTACATCATTCCGTCTCCTGAGGATACAATAATATCGGCATTTGATCTTTGTTTTAAATCACATTATGTATTTAATTTAAAATTTGAGAGTTCTCTTGAACGATTTTATAATTTCGTTAATTTATTATTTTATAATGTTCCTAGTTCGTCCCCAATTTGTTCAAGAAGCAGAGAATTGCGAACAAAATTTGATAATTTTTTGAAAGAATCCGAAAATATTTAATTTAGAGGGAATCGAAAAAAATAAGTAATACATTTATAAGGCTTACAAATTGTATATCTACTTTGTTCAATATGTTTGTCTGTAGCATTTGTAAAAACTCACATTTAAATGTAACTGAATTGATTAGACATCTAAGACGGGCACATGCATTAGTGGACGGATCAATGTTGAAGCTTCATTGTTACAATTGCAAATCTGTTTACTCAACTTTTAGCGGTTACAGAAAACATATTCAAAGATGTGTGGCTACAGTAAAAACCAAGTTATTAATACAAATAGTCAATACATTGAACATATCACTGATACCACATATAATCCAAATGGTACACTTTTAAGTTCTAATCTAAATAAATTGCATTTCATAGATTTTTCACAAAAATTAATTATGAATAATGAAACCAGAACATTGACAGATTATTCCTCTAATTATGTATCAAAATTGTACTCTATGGGTCTTCCGGATACAACTATTCAAAAAATTGTCGATTCGACAGTAGACTTAGTAACTGCGTTTCAAGAAAGTCATATAACTAACTTAGAAATTGTAAATACATTTGAAGATCTAAATACAACATATAAAAGGAACAAATATTTTAATGAACACATAATAAAACCAATAGAAATTGTTTTAGGCACTAGATATGATCAAGTTTGGAATAAGAAAAAGAAAATATATGTTCAAGTTCCCCTACCCTGTACCTTCTTTTATGTTCCTATTTTAAAAACTCTAGAATTTCTATTAAAAAATCATTCCTACGGAAATCTTATGTACAATTCTGAAAAAACAAAAAATGATTTAATGCTAACATCGTTTTCCGATGGAAGTATTTATAAAAATAAACCGTTCTTTTCTAAATTTTTAATGCGTTTCAGTTACAACTTTATTATGATGAATTTGAGTCTGTTAACCCTTTAGGTTCTAAAACGGGTGGTCATAAAATAGGAGCAGTTTACATGGTAATTAGAAATATTCCGCAATTCTTTAACTCAAGTTTACAGAATATTCATTTAGTAGCATTATTTTATAGCAGTGATATTAAACAATTTGGTATAAATTCCATTTTGGAAGTTATAGTTAATGATGTTAAGCTTTTGGAAACTGTTGGAATCTATGATTCACTAAATGACAAATATATAAGAGGAACATTGGTTGCTCTAGGCTGTGACAATTTAGGTGCGAATCAGTTATATGGAATGGTGGAAAGTTTTTCAGCACGATACTTCTGTAGGTTTTGTCTTATTGAAAAAACAGAAGCACAAAGTTTAACTGTTCAAGATAATAACATTTTAAGAAACAATGATTTGTACGAACAACATTGTGATTTAGTGAAATCTAGTGGAGATGATGTGGTTTATGGGATAAAACTTAGAAGTGTTCTTAATGACTTACAATATTTTAAACTATGTGATAACTTATCTGTCGACATAATGCATGATTTGCTCGAGGGAGTTGTACAATTAGAAATTAAGTTGTTTTTGAGGTTCTTAGTAAATTACAAACATATTGAACTTATTACTATAAATTCGCGCCTTAAATCTTTTAATTTTGGGATTAATGAGGTTTCAAATAAACCTAGTCCTATAAATTTAGATAAACTAGGAAACTCTATTGGACAACGAGCAGCCCAAACTTTGTGCTTGATTAGATATTTACCTTTAATTTTATCTGATGTAGTAAAAATAGATGAAAGAAAGTATGGTGTTTTACAATTATTACTAGAAATTATAAATATAGTTTTTTGTCCAGTAAATACCCGTGATATGGTAGTTAAATTGAAAAATACCATACAAAGACACCATCAACTTTATTTGTCAGAATTTAAGACAAATTTGATACCAAAACACCACATGATGATCCACTATCATGATGTAATTTTCAAAATGGGACCATTGTTATATCTTAGTTCTATGCGTTTTGAGGCTAAACATGGTTATTTCAAAAATCTTGTGCACAGTTTAAAAAATTTCAGGTCTCTTTGTAAGACACTTTCTTTCAGACACCAAAAACATATGTGGCATACATGGAAGAATATCAATATCTGTATTTGTCCTCAATAAGGAAAATGTAGAAAAATGTCCTTATCTAACGCACATTTTGCAAAAGCATTATGCGAGCATTTGCAAATTACATTTTTACTTGATATTACCGTTACTACATTAGTTAAAGCGTTTGGGCAAAATTTTCAAAAAGATATGTTTGTTGTTCAAAAGAGTTTAGAAGAAATTACGTTTTGTGAAATACAAGAAATTTGCGTTTTCGAAGATAACTGTTACTTAATTTGTAAGCCTTGGGTAACAAAATGCTTCAATGAATTATTTCACGCTTACGAAATTGCTCCTTTGCAGGAAGATTACAAAATATTAGATTTTCAAAAATTATCTCATTTTGTCGCTTACGAAAAACATTCACCTTTTAATCAAAATACAACATTTATAGTTCCTAAGTACTGCATATTGTAATTAATTTAGTTTTAATTATTTTCTTATATACCTATTACCATTTATATAACTTGTTTGCTTAAGTACTAAAAATAAAAAAGTAAGATAGGTAGTAGTTAATTTTTTTCTAGAACCTTTGATATAAAAATAAATTGAACCGAGTTAAAACACTATCAATTTTAAAACAAAACGTCTTCTGCGATTTTACCGGTCGATGTGGTAACCAAAGTCAATGTTTTCCCCGTTATGATAAAGGACTTCATGAAGGCAGAAGTTGTAACAATGAAAAACTTGAAAATACGGCTACAGTTCAAGGCCGCCCAAAGTCAGGAAATCAACAAAGACAAATAATAGACTAGAAACTGGTTTGATTGATGTAGAATATCTACAGCGGTCTTTCTTCAATTTTCGTCTTATTTTTCAAGTTTTTGGTTTTCACGTTCTGCCCTGATGAAACTTCTTACAATACCGGGCGAAACGTTTGTTAAACATGCTTAACTATCAACAAATTTACGATAAAAATATTGCTGAAAGAAACAATTTAAATCTACAAATCACAAAATTAGTTGTCACAGAAGCAACAACTGTACTTAACTTAAGGACGAAAAAATTGTTAATTTGACAACGAAAATTATTTATTTACAATAATACGCTTACCAGCCAACATATTATTGTATTAAATTTTCGATTACATTATTGCTAAAAAAACAATGTAATTTTCTTTCTTGGCGAATTAGATTTGCAAAATTCACGATTGTTATTTGTAAAAATGCCGTTTAAAAATGTTTATAAAACAATTTAAAATGAATAATCTTCAAAAGTTTTATATTATAATTACGATTAAGTAAATGGTAAAACAAACTATGAAGATGGTGTAAACGGAAAATAATGATTATAAATCCGGCTATTAATAAATTGCAAATTTTATCAACGATTGTTTGGGTAAAGTAACTATAATTTTATGGTGGACCTATGGGAACAATTTTTTTTTGTTAGTTTGACCAATAATTTTTAACTGTGCACGGATTATCACAAAAACATGAAACAAGATTAATCTCTTATCAGAAAACATAAATTAAAATTAGTTATTTAGTTGTATGAAACTGAAGTAGCACGAACAATACTGTTATTGTTAACACTGACACCGTATAGGTAAACGTACGTCATCGAAATTACCTAGTTCAAACTAGTACTAAAATTTGTTTTCTAGTAGGTTACTACAAACTTCATTTATTTGAGGTGGCGATTTAACTAGTGAAGTGTAGTTTATTGTTCATTGGTGAAGTGAATATCGATATCGTCGCAATCAGAATTTGCAATTTGACTAAAAAAAATTGCGATTTACGGCTATGACAATGTCCGAGAATGAAAAACGGAGTTCAGAAAAAAATTTTATCCGATATAATATTATAAGTACCACAAAACGGGGTTACTTTGCCTGATGTGGTAACTTTGCCAAACGTGTAGTGATATTAAATAAAATTCATTTCAAAAATTAGGCAACACTGTAGTGTCGTTTTAAATTGCCCGAGCAACAAGTGGTAGTCTAACTTAGCGTCTGCGATAAAATATTACGGTAAGTCAAACTTAATTAAGTAATTATAAGTGGATAAGTATATTGCTATATTTACGCATGTTTGAATACGTTGATATACTAAGGTGTGTAGAAAGAAAACCTTTAGCAGTAGATATACCGGTTTTAAATATTAGGTAGATTATTATAGGTTAGAGTTGTGAATGCATTAGATGTTGCCAAACTGCTACACAGTAGAAAATTGAGGCTGATGGCAAGTTACCCCACATTTTTGTGCTTAAGATGTTTGAGGCATTGATGCAGAAAATTGAGATAAACCATTCCTCTATAATAAAAAGGCTTGATGAAAATGAAAATGAAAATGTCACTAACCAAGTAGGAGAGGCAGTTGTAGATTATCTTAAAAAAACTCGCGGTTCAGAAGCTCCCAGAGAAAAAATAAGGAAAAAGATGGTCCGCGTTGAACCCGGAAAATCCGTTAGCGTAGAAGACGTTTTACCAAACCAACGTTCAGAGAAAGATACAGATCCAAAGGAAAAAAGAATGAATTTCAGAGACTTTGTAGTTGTACAACTTGAAGCTACAAAGAGAAAAGTTTATTTCATTGCACAAATTATCTATATCGAAGAAGGAGATTTTTATAAAGTGAAATTTCTGAGAAGATCTGGTAAAAGATTTTATTTTCCCCCAGTTGATGACGTAGCTCACATTGTTAAAAGTGAAGTTGTAAAAGTTTTGTTACCGCCAAGTTCCTGCTCAAGTTCGAGGGAAAATTATGAATTTCATGATGTGTCAGAATACACTTTACCTTGAGAAGTTTGTAAAAACTCTTTTGTTTTTCTTTGAAAAATGTTCCTTTTTGTTTTTTTTTCTTGAGTGTTTATGTGTTTTTGTTAATTTAAAATATATTTTTTTGATATTTTCTCGACATATTTCAGAGAAGGTTATATTCATCTTGAAGGAAATTTTCCAAAGAGTCCAAATATGCTATGCAGTTTGGCTATCTTTGCTTTCCTGTAGAAGTTATATGCCGTTTTTGGCGTTTAAAAACATAGAAGAAGCCAACCAACCAGGTTCAAATGATGAATTTTAATACCGAACAGGCTAAAATTTCTCAAAGTTTCATCGCAAGTGTCATAGTTGAAAACAAGAGAAGTTATTCAGAAAAAATCTCGAAAATCAAGCAAAGTAACCCCATTCTACGGTAACAATTTTAATACTACTTTGGAGTTACATTACTTATCAATGTATCAATATATTTAAGGATAATAAAACAATAAATAAATATAGTCCTTTATTACGAATATCAATGACACAGAAAGGGCTTCTTAAAATACATACGTCTTTGTTAGCAATTTCTGTATTGTAGTATTCGATTTTTTGTCTCTGCCATACGTACTAAACGGAATCTTGCAGCCTTGCAGAAGCACTTGAATTGCCATCTCCAATAAATTCTTTGTAACGTACTTGATCCATCTGTTCACTCAAACACAATTCTTCGACCAAAATAGCTGTGGAACTTGCACTCCAGTTCTTGTAGCAAACATGTACAATAGAATCGATACCCTTTGCGGAAGCTCGAGAACAGATGCTGCAGTATTTGTTTCTCATACCAAGAAATAATTTTTTTTTAGTAATATAATCAATGATTACTGCCTGTGAATTAGCAACAAAAATGTAGGTACTTGTTTTATTTAAGTTAACTTCTACAATTACAACTCCAGATTTTGCGTCAAAATATTGGCCGTAACTTCGTTTGCTCCAACTTCCATCAACCATAACAGTCATCTACGGTTTATTATCAGAATCGACGTTATTTCTTCTTAGACCTTCTTTTCGCTCTTCCTATTCCTGCTAACCCCATATTTAGCTAAAGCCAATCTTTCCAGTTCTAAAAATCCCATGACTATTTAATATTATACTATACAGGGTGATTTACGTAGCCCGTCGGTTAGAAAGTTATCGACTTTCTGAAATTCCATCAATATGAAATTTGGTACCTACGTGGCCATAATCGACTACTCGTGTCTAACGTCTAACTGAAATATTTTAAAATGGCGGCATTTTCAGGTTTACCTGAAATTGACTACATCTTTGTTTATTTAAATTGAATGATTTTATTTTGACACTATACCTATTAAACTTATGATCAGCATCATCATATTATCATGTGGCATCGTTTTTTACGTATTAACATTTAATGCGAAACATTAAGCTGCTTTCAGGGGCTTTTTAAGAAATTCACTACTTTTGAACCATTGAAGATAAACAAATGATTCTTTGTGTTTTGATTTTTAGAGGTTCAGCCAATATATTAAATCGTTGCTGACACTTCTTTCGTATCGCATTTGTCTACTTTCTAACCGACGGGCTACGCGAAATTAACTTGCATAAGATAATAATTACAGCTTACTTTTGAGAAAGTTTCTGAAATTTCTTGAAATTTATCAGAAGACCTTAAAATTAACGCTTAAAACAGAAAACAACTCTTCGGAATGAGCGTATGTGCCACCACTGGCCAATGTAACCCATACTGCAGCTTCATTAATTCCCATGTTGCGTTTCGGATTTGTAGTGGATTTTTATATTTTCTATGGCAAACATTAGACCCAAATAATAATATACTTGATAGCTCATTACGTAATTCTCTCGTAAGATGTAGCATTCCATATGTGCACACTTTCCTGTGTTCATACTGAATTAGAACTTAAGTGAATTACTTCATTTTGAATAGTTTTACTTAAATAAGTAGTTTTGTCATCTATAAATAGGTGTATGCAAACCGTAATCTTTTTATCTTTTTATTTTTAATTCTGTTAGTGTTTAGCTTCGATTTTTCTATTTCCCAATTCCACATTTGCGTCCTTCGAATTAATTTCACCGTGCAATTGCACAGAGTGCCGGCCCTGCACTTGGCGTTATCGGCACGAGTAGTTATGTATTCTAAGTTATCGCTTAAACATTCAATCGCCGTTACAGTTATCTGTTGGCATTACTTAGTTAATACCTAACAATATACAGAGCGCCCGTTTAAAATCATAGTAACCAGTTAGCATCGGGATTTTCGGCAGAACAGAAAGTCTGCCATCTTTGAAAATACATTAATAGTAGATTCTGTAACAAGGTTAGAATGAAAATTCGATACTATTGGAAGAGCGAGAGTTAGCTAGCGTGAGGAACCACGAGTAGGTCGAATTTTCATTCTAATCGAGTAACATACAGTGTTTTCTTCAGGATCATATCTGATTTACTTGATTTTTTATTTATTTTATAAAATACATGCAAAACCGATAAGAAGCAAGTGTTTTAGAATAAATATTCTAATTCAAGGGCGAGAATTTTTTCTTTCTGTTATTCAAAATGATTTCAGGGTTACCATATTCTACTAATGATCGTGGAGAAAATATATATCTGTCCTGTCACGAATCTAGATAACACTATAACTGTTGTGACTTGACACACTTGTGGACTGTATCTCTCTTTCGTAAATTAAAACAACTCTTTTAATAAACTGATTCATTTTGCATTGAATAATATTGAGAGTTGCTGCTTGACAGCCGTTCTCTAACGCTACTTGAGTAATACTACTTAAAACTACCCCCACATCTTCCCTTTCTCGGACGGCCTCTTCGGAGTGAGTCACGCCTGAACAATAACCATTAGGTATTATTCTCTTTTTACAAAATGTTTTTTTTAATGTAGTACTAATAGTATATTTTTGTTTTCAGGTGTTTTCTGTTTGATAATTTCTTCTAACATGCCTTCATGATTTTGAAAGATTCATTTCAAAGAGTAAGCGTTATCTTATTCATCTTTAGATTAGTATGAACATACCTATTTTTATTTTAGTTTTTGGTAGTAACTAATGCATCTGTTATGGCCGCAAGGCTGCTAGAAAACGTTAAGTTCTAACTAAGGTAAGTAACGTGTTGCTAAAATTCTTGTTTTAAATAAATTTTTATTTTGCAGGCTTTGTTTTGGAATACAGGTGTATGTGAAAGAATATTTTTCAAAATGAGATCGGTTGAAGAATTATACGGTAAGAAGGTTATTTCTTGCCATACTTTCACTGTTATAAAGCTTCTATTCTTGTCGTTGTTGGCCAATCCGGTATCGTTGCTCGACGTGATATTTATGAATCTCGTTGTGTTGTGTGATTGGTTGAAACTTGATTATAGACGTGGTAGGGATAGATAGATTATGAAAGTTCCACTATGTTTAGTTTTCAGTAACGTATTCATTTATTTTCCAGCAATCGACGTTTGATATTTCATTAGTCGGTTATTTCTCCTCTAAAATATGATTGAATTTGATAATATTAATTTTCCTTTTTTTTAAGAGAGACAGGTAATAGAAATGAAAAACTAACTCATTTCAAACTACCAATATTTAGCGACGTTTCGAAAATTAGTTTTTTTAACAATTGTAAAACGTGTTTTCTTCATCAAGCTTTTATTGAACATAAAATAAGCGTGTCCAAATATTAAGAACGAAGTGTTTATAGTCAAAACAAATTAAAATTGGCATAACTATAATAACAACTGAGTTTGTTACATGTATTGCCGTGTTAATTAATTGTTGAATTCGTTATTTTAATAATTTATTATAGTTACGCCAATTTTAATTTGTTTTGACGATAAACACTTCGTTTTTAATATTTGGACACGCTTATTTTATGTTCAATAAAGCCTGATGAAGAAAACACGTTTTACAATTGTAAAAAAACTAGTTTTCGAAACGTTGCTAAATATTGAAGTTTGAAATAAGTTAGTTTTTTAATTTTATTACCCGTCTCTCCTAAAAGTAGGAAAAATTAATATTATCAAGTTTGATATTTCTTTTATAGTTAGTATTTTTCATTTTTCTGCGATATGGAATACAATTTCGTTTTATTTTTAATTTCATATTGTTTTTTAATATTTGAACAATTACAAAAGGATAACCCAAAATAAGATATGTCAAACTTTATTTTTTTAAACCGATACCTATCCTTATTTTTTATCACATTTTTGAAATCCACTTCATGTATCCATAACTTCTATCTAAATTGAACTGTTGTCAATAGGAATAGTAATTTCTACGTATTTTTACATGCCGAATCGAAGTTTCTAAACCAAATTCCCGCATAGAAGGTCATGGAAAACGAGTGATTCAAGTTTTATACAGGGTGATTCACTTAGCCAGTTGGTTAGAAAGTTATAGATTTCTTGAAATTCCATCAATATGAAATCTGATATGGCCATAACCGACTACTCTAAGTCAGCCGGATATATACTATAGCAACTACAGAAATTGATGTAGAATTAAATTTTAAGGCCAGAATGAGCAGCATTCTGCATTTATATTTTCAGACGTTTTTACCCACTTTTTTTCAAACTTTTATTCTAATTTTTTTTGGCTTTGCGCCCATGGTCGAGAAAAATGGTAGAAATATAATACAATAATACAAAAATTCTATCTGACATAACTATTTTCCTACCCAAGCGAATTACTCAGTATGTGAACGTTTCCCGTTCAGGCAATCTAAAATAAGTCTGGTGCTAAGGCAATAATGGACTTCACAACCATGGTGTATATACTATTTTTTCCACTACTAGCCAAATGTAAGACAAATAGTAAAAATAAACGTTTTTCTTGTAAAAATCAAGTAGCACAGGAATGCAAATAAATCAAAAAGGATTAAAAGCTACATACGTTGATAAACCAAATGCAACTAATTCACTAAACACTTGTGTGGCATATTTCACCTTCATTTTCTGAAAATTATTTGGAGTAATATGTAGATTAGTTGATTTAGAGCCAATCGCAGCGGTTTAGATTTGTCTGACCTGTAGAAATTTTTTATGTCTTTCCAAGATGCTTTTTTGTTATTAAATATTAAGTTACTTTGCACCGACTTCAATAAATAGGGGACATCGAAGAAATAATAGATTTTCTTATCGTTTACGAGAAGGTATGGTTTTTCCTGTGATACATCTATTCTTTTAATTAGGTTTCGAAAATTTTACTACTGCCCTAACATTGGCACCGCATTGTAATTGTAGCTTTTCTATGCAGTTTAATACTGTCGACTTCAATTAGTCACCTTTACATATCGTATTTGTAAAGATGTATCACAAGGGTTGTTTAAATTTTTATATATAACTGTGACTATGATCACTTAGGAGTTTGAGCTGGCAAAAAATTTAAAACCTACTTTAAGATTAACATTTTGGGGCTCGTAAATTATAATTTTAATGAAAATTGTTTGTATTCCTCTGTATATCTCCTGCTTCTTAGTGGTTTATTTTTTAAGTCCACTTCCGCTTTCGGGAGATGTTAGCTTTAATTGAAGTGCTTTCTTTTCACGTTGCAATTTAAGAATGTTCCTCCGTAGTTTTCTTTACCTAGGAGTATTTGAGCTGCAACCTTGAGTAGTTTTGGTATAGCTAGAGATGTTAACAGGCATTTATTTATATCGATTCTGAAAACACTTGTATAAAACATCTAAAAATTTCATTTATTGCTTCGCCAATATACCTTGCGTCATTTGAATATTAGGTTTCAGAAATTGACCCTTGTAATATATTTACGAGGATATATTGAAAAATTATTAGCCTACTATAGAACCAAACAAAATTTCAATGTCAAAATATTTTATTACTCAACATATTCTCCTCTTAATTGGATACATTTATTACAGCAAACCTGCAACGTCTCTAGACCTTTCAAAAAATTGTTTCTTCTTGCTCTGCAAACCAGACCTCTACAGCTTCTATTACCTCCTTGTTGGAAGAAAATGTACGACCTTTTAAACTTTTTTTCAGTTGAGGAAAGAGGTGATAGTCGGACGGAGCCAAATCGGGTGAATAGGGGGGGTGTTCTAGTAATTCAAACCCTAAATCACGAATTTTTTGCATGGCAACATGAGATTTGTGTGCAGGGGCGTTGTCCTGCAAAAACAAAACACCTTTGGATAGCTTTCCGCGTCTTTTCTCTTTAATATTTTCGGTAGAGTGGTCAGTAATGTCGAATAGTAATCTCCAGTTATTGTTCTACCCTTATCCAAAAATCAATCATGATTACTCCATGGCAATCCCAAAAACTGAAGCAAGAACTTTTCCAGCAGATTTTGGACACGAAACTTCTTAGGTCTTGGAGAACCAGAGTGTCGCCATTCCATCGATTGTTGCTTTGTTTCTGGATCGTAGAAATGTACCCAAGTCTCATCCATAGTAACAATTCGGTTTAAGAAGTCTACATCGTTTTCAAATCGAGCACAGATCGAACGCGATGCTTCTACCCTTGCACGCTTTTGGTCAACATTCA
The DNA here is from genome assembly GCA_030710515.1 of Abscondita cerata. Classification (NCBI taxonomy): domain Eukaryota; kingdom Metazoa; phylum Arthropoda; class Insecta; order Coleoptera; family Lampyridae; genus Abscondita; species Abscondita cerata. The sequence continues at coordinate 45,656 of JALBCR010002005.1, forward strand.
AACATTTGGGGATCCATTTTGCAGCAATTTTCTCATGTCCAAATTGACGTGAACCATATGATGAACGCGTTCGTATGAAATATTCAGTGCTTCAGATATCCGTTTTAGCCCAATTCGACGGTCTGATAAAATCATGTCATGAACTGCATCGATATTTTTGGGGACTGACACAGAAACTGGCCTTCCCGATCGGTCATCATCTTCAATGGAAAATTTACCTCTTTTGAAGCTTGCATTCCAATTTTTGACGGTCGCATACGAAGGACATTGATCACCAAGGGTATTAAGCATATCTTCGTAAATCTGCTTACCTCTTAACCCTTTTAAATACAGGTACTTGATGATGGCTCGATACTCCAATTTTTCGATTTTTACAATTTCGGTGGACATCTTTTTTCATTTAATTTATTGCGTGTTTCTGGTTTACTTTTTTGACGTCAAACTTTACACTGACACTTCTAATAAGTTACTGTTCGTTGCTATGGTAACGCAATATTTTGTTTATGCAAGGTTATGAATTGGTCTGGGCTAACTAGATATCAATACATCCTCGTAGGAATGGCAAGTGTTTGCCACATACTCGTTAAGTTTTTATAGTCGACATTTTTATGCAACAGATCGGACCTTCCAGATTCTGTTAACCATTCAAAACACCTACAACAAAATGTTTGTAATTTACTTAAAATTCTTTATGTAACTTAACTCGCCTGGTTAAATCTCCTTTGGGAAACCTGAAAAACTGATTCTACCATCATATTTAACAAATAAATAAATTCAGGTTATGTATTTGCGGTTATGGAATGGGGGCGCAAATTTTAAACTAATGGCATTTTTTTATTCAAATAATTTTACCGTATTAGGTAATTTTAAGCAGCAAATACGTTAAAGATAATCTCCTGGATATAGGTACAAAATTCGGGTTCACTCGTTTTTGTTAAACAACTATTCTTGGATTCTCAAATAATTTGAATTTGTCCATTATTAACCTAGGTAAACAATAGAAAAAAATTATTAACCACTAATAGAGAAATTCAACTTCTCAGTTGGCTAGAAGACGCAATAACTGTCCACTTCACAGCTAATAGTGGAAAAAAGTCATTTGCACCGCAAATCACAAACAAATCAAAAACAACATTATGTACAAATTGTATCATGATGCAAATTGTACAAATTAATTGAAACAATAACAAATGTCACGCATGACACAACGATAGTAAGTATTTTGATATTTCGCTTTTGTCCAAAGTCTTCTACAACTTAGTAAATAGAAATAAAAACTGTAAACACATGAAACATTTGAATTAATATCATTGTAATAAATTATTAATAACTACTGGTTGCTATGGTTACTTGTAATGTGGTTATTAAAAAAAATCGGAACAAAAACATAGTTTCATCAAAAAACAGCTAGTAGGTAGCTTGAAAACAACTGAGCATAAAATTTAATTCTACATCCATTTCTGCCGTCCGAAATGGTAGCTGCCATTTGAAAAAATGTAGTTTGTTGACAGTTTGTGATTGAAATATCGCAGTAAGCAAATGCAATACGACGAAGTGTCAGCAACGATTTAAAAGATCGGGTTAACCTCTAGAAATCAATACACAAAAAAATTTATTTATTTATCTTCAATGGTTCAAAGTAGTTAATTTTTTAAGAAGCCCCTGTTAACTTAACTTTTTGCATTAAATGTTATATATGTCAAAATCTATGACACATGTCTTGACGATATGATGGTGCTGATCATAAAATTTAATGTAGAATTCAGATATGGTGTCAAAATAAGGTCATTTCATTTTGACATGTGTCTATTTCCGGTATAGGTATCCGAAAGTGCCGCCAATTTGAAAATATTTTGTTAGACTTAGAATAGTCGATTATGGCCATTAAGGTGCGTCAAAAAAACTTTTTGTTGATAATTCCTTCGGCGAGCTCTGAATAGCTTCATTTTAGTGCCAATATGACTTTCCTAAAAGGATTTTTTAATTGAAGAATATTTAGGGGTGTCTCAATCGATGTTTTGATTTTCCATTTGAATAACATAAGAAACAGGTCTTGAAATTGGTTGAAGTGACTTATAATTAGAAGTAATTTTTTTTTCACATGGAAAATGATTGGAGTAGTAGTATAAAGGCCCCATCTAAATGTCTCGAATGAAAATAGATATATTACATCAATTACATTAATGTTAATTAACAATTAAAAGTGAAAATACCTGTTCTTCATGAAATATGTCTCAAAAAATTTGAAAAAAAATCATGCGGTTTGAAAATAGAGTCTGCTTACTAGCTTTCATCAATTTCAACTCGCTTAAGTGTTAAATGAAGAAAAATATATTCTCAATCACAATAATGTGAAATTAACAAGAGAAAGTGAAAATACCTCGTTTTTCACCAAATATAATTTTCAAAATTTGAAAAAAAATTCATATGGATTTAAAATTGAGTCTACTAAATGCCTTCCAACAATTTCAATTGGTTATGAATTTTCCGCATATTGTATGACAAAGTTGATCAAATGTACCTTCCTACCAATAGATGCGGTATCAAAAATTTTGAAAATGTGGAAAGTTATTCACATTGTTTCAAATTTAAGGTTAAATTTAATTACAGTCCTTATTCAATTTTTCAATGAAATGAAAATCTTCTAAAATATTACACAGATAGCTCTTTTTCGATAATACTTGTGCTGTTTCCATATGTAACTAAGATTTTTCACAATATGGCCACAGCACTTTCCGACTGCGGGGTTCGAACTCGCGACCAACAGATTATGAGACGTGGGCTACTCAGTTGTTTTTTTTGCCAATAATGTTCAGCATAATGTTTTTGGTTGTTACAACTCGCTTCAAGGTCATTCATCAGCAGACTTTGTTTGTTTTTCGTCAAAACTGTTGTCTGCGCTCACCCCCACTCTGATTTTTCATTTGTTCTGTTACTCTTTTGTTTTATTTCAAAACGGCGCTAGTCTAAACAATGAAGATATCTAACGTCTTTTAAAATTAGTAGTGCGCTGATCCTTGATATGTCAAGGTTAGTTCCCGGTTTCTATAAATAGTGCATAATTTTGAATAATTGGAATTGATTCTTTCAGATTTTTCAGCCTCGGGATGATTATCGCGAGTTATTAAAATTGGCATTTATATTTTTGGGGAGTACACCACCGTGCAGCATCATCTTTAAAAAGCCCTCGGTGCTGCTAATCACGCAAGATGGTTGGCAAAGGCGATCTACAGTTTGAAGATTTTTATTTCAAAGGACAATTCCTACTATCGGCTGCCGATATCGACGGTCTTCGAGAGATATGCCTTTCCACTATTCTGTTTTACATAAAAGCATGGTTTGAAGCACTAGTCGCCATTAAAGCTTCTCAGAATGATCTTTCTTTATTCTAAAATTTGAAGGCATATAAGGAAATCAACTCAAATGTTGCCGAAGCCGCTGTGGGTAAACTTGCCAGTCATCTTTGGTATTTAACCGAAGAATCGGTAGCACTGGCATAGTTCGATCCCGATGTTTCCATTGAGTTCAAAATTGAGATGCGAGAGGCAATGAAATACAGGAAGGGCTAGGAGAAAAATTTGAAACGAGTTGCGCTCAAGAAGAAAGATCATGCAAAGTTCTTGAAGAATAATTTGAGTCACTTCGTCACAGAGAAATTCCGCTTTATTTTTGATCTTTTTGAAATACCCATTGATTTCTTGGAAAAAGATCCCAATGACTGGAATTTTAATCCAGCTTTCCAGTGAGGATTACAAATTTTCAATCACTTGAAAGTAGTGAACGATTTAGCCGAACGTGGTATTGCTCTAATGAGTGGGTTTAATCATTCTTTAACAAAAAATGAGCAGCAAAAGCAATTCCTCCTTCATAATGTTCGTCAACATAGGCAAAAATATCCAAATCCAAACAAACGCAAACTCAGTGAAATTTCAGAGTAGACCATTTGTAAATTCATAAATTAGTTGTTTTCATTATTGGTGTTGCTATTTTGTTGTTTTCTCAACCAATATTCAGTATATTTATGAAAAATTAATTATCCATAAAAACCATGATTTTTCTTCAATTTGTGAAAAACGAAGTATTTTCACTTTCCCTTGTTAATTTCACTGTATTGTGATTGACAATATATTTTTTTTACTTGAAACACTTAAGCGAGTTGAAATTGATGAAAGCTAGTAAGCAGACTCCATTTTCAAACCGCATGATTTTTTTTCAAATTTTTTGAGACATATTTCATGAAAGAACAGGTATTTTCACTTTTAATTGTTAATAACCATTAATGTAATTCAGGCAATATATCTTTTTTCATTCGAGACATTTAGATGGAGCCTTTATACTACTATTCCAACCATTTTCCATGTGAAAAAAAAAATTACTTCTAATTCAACCAATTTCAAGACCTGTTTCCTATGTTATTTAAATGGAAAATCAAAACATCGATTGAGACACCCCTAAATATTTTAAAATCAAAAAATCCTTTTAGGAGAGTCATATTGGCACTAAAATAAAACTATTCATAGCTCGCCGAAGGAATTGCTGACAAAAAGTTTTTTTTGACACACCCTAATGGCCATATACCAAATTTCATATTGTTGGAATTTCAGAAAGTCGTTAACGTTTTTACCCAAAAAACCCGGTTTTTAACATATAGCTTGAATTATCTTTTTTCCCTGACGTTCTTAATGAATTTGGCTTACGAATTTGTACAATGTGGTGGAAGACACAATATTATCATGCCGTTAGCGCGAGCCCTGTCAATTATATTGAGACTTTGAACATGTGTTGAATGACCATCTAACAATTCACATTCACATTCCAAGGAAGCAGTTGTTGAATAGTTTGAGCTTCATTCTTTGTATAGGGTAGATTCAAAAGGGAGGCATGTACATACCAAACGCACTCATTCAAATCTCTACTGACACAGTTTTGCCCCTATCCGCAGATGACCACGAGCCAACCAGTTTCTTTGCTCTAGTAGCTAATATTTTAGAAACAGTTAATTTAATTGTTAATTATTTGTATAAAGTTTCAAAACCTTTATTAAATAATAAGACTGTTCAATTCTACTGGAAAAAATACAAAAGAGGGTATAGTTTATGTTTTTCTAATGTATTTTGCTTTCTTGCTGTATAATGCGGTAAACAATTAAACTTGCTAAATTTTTATCTAGGTATCTTTACACTTCGGTTAAATTTGATTTAACAATATTTTGTGTGTATTGTTTCTTGTACAATCGATTGCTAGAGTTTATTTAATAACATTTCAACAAATTAGCCAGTTTTTAAAATAAATAAACAAAAATAGATTTTGTTTCATTTTTAGCAATTTATTTTAGATATGATCACTCATATCGAATCTACAACGTGCATAATTAAATTTTCTACAGAATAAAATTGTTAACATTTTTCAATAAAATTTTTTTGTTAAAAAAACTATTTTTTTCACATGTTTCGCCATTTATTCTTTTTAAATTTTTACGTTAAAAAAAAATGAAATATCATATATTCATGCGAAACTATTTATTGACATGTAGGTACTACGATTCTTTTGACTGCTATGCAGTAACATTTATCGACTTACTAACTAACGAACTTACAGAATAAATGTGGAAATTTTGGTAGCAAATCATACATGAATCAAAATAAATAAATATGCAATTAAAGTATTAAATTAATAACGTCGTATAAATCGGCTTAAAACTCTATTAAAGAAATAACTGCAGATTATAAAAAAAACTATTCTAACTTGGCAAGGCTTTTCCAAATTATTCCCAAAATTAATTCTTATTTACATAAGCCTACAAAATTATACATTTCTTTTTAAAAGTGCGTACGAAAATAGCTAAAATAAAATTAAAAAAAAACAAAATAAAATGGTTTGCTACTAGTTTCCAGTAAATAAAAAAACAAGATAAAGATAACCAAACGTACTAAAAATATTTATAGTTATTGAAGTATCTTAAAACGGCCTCCAGATTCCAATTGTCGTTTTAGACACCGACAGCGATAGATAAAAGAATAAAGAATTGGTCCCAGGTGTAGTTCGTAGATGGTGAAATGCTCGGTTAGATAAGAAGACGCTAATCACTCGAGGTGTACCAATCATAGGGGAAAGTTCCCGCGAATGGACCTTCTCCTCGATTGGACCGCCCTAGTGAAATTCCATGGAGGTGTTCCCACCTTTTCAAATGCTATAGAAATTGAAATAAAAGATCATTTGATAAAACTAGAAGAAATGATGTTTGGTTTAACAGCACTTGACGTTCGCAAACTCGCCTTTGATATTGCCGAAAAAATAACTTGCCTCATAATTTTAATAAGGAAAAACAAAGTGCCGGAAAGAAATGGTATAACTCATTTATAAAAAGAAACCCTGACCTATCAATTCAATAGAGAAAATGTACAGCAGTTTTCTGATTTATTGGAAAAATTTGTGACCAAAATTAATTGGATGCTATGTGAATATTTAACGCTGATGAGAGCGGATTTTCGACCGTACAAAAACGGTGTCAAAAAGTTATTGCGGCAAAGGGGAAAAGCAGGTATCAGGTACGTAGGTAGGATATTACATTTGAATTTGATAAAGATTTTTTCTGTTTATGCGTTTCTGTAAAAACTGCCATTAAAATTTATCTCTAATGCTCGTTACTTATTTTATTTAGGGAGCTAAATTTAATTTTTGTTTCCAGGTATTGCAAGCGGAGAGCGCGGGGTAAATACTACGTTCGTTTGTTGTGTCAGTGCAGCCGGACAGTACATTCCTCCAATGGTAATTTTCAAAAGAAAAAGAATGGCACCCGAATTACAAGTAGAAGCACCACCGGGAAGCCTTATCGAAATCTTCGAGACTGGCTACATTGATTCGGAGTTATTTGTAAAATGGTTGTAGTTTTTTATTGACACTGCGTCAATTCTACAAAAGAGAAAAAGGTTGTGCTCTGTTTGGATGGGCATACTATGCATAGAAAAAAATTGCGTGCTTTGGAATTGGCACGTGACCATGAGTAATTTTGCTGCAACTGCCTGGTCACACAACACATAAACTGCAGCCCCTCGATGTGTCGTTTTTTAAACCTCTTGAAACATTTTATATTCAAGAAATGCAAAAATATTTACGAACGTATCCAAACTTGACTATATCACTTTTTTAAATAGCTCTGATTTTTACACCCGCTTACCAGCGAGCTGCTACTATTGAGAATGCGGTTAGTGGTTTTAAAAACACTGGAATATGGCCAGTAAATCGAAATCTTTTTGCAGAACACGAATATGCCGCAGCAGATAATTTACTAGCTGAGCGCACACCAATGGATATTGATATGATTGAACAAGACCAAGAATTGAGGCCTTTAGTTCCAAATAATGAAGGTATTAACATGCATTATTACAACATAAGTGTGCTGTTTCCAAAAATAGTTTCTTTATTAATTTTAGAGAATAACACAACTCCTCGATCGGCAACCCAGCTCATTGTATCCGTAGCGGAAATATCTCCAGTACCTCAACCAAATTGTAAGAAAGGAAAGAGGCTTTCAAAAGGAGCTCAAAAGGCTTGTGTGCTAACGGAGAGTCCATACAAAAACGATTTGGAAGCAAAAAAAAATGCAAAGCAAAATAAAACCGTAAAAAAAACATATGTTTGGATGATTCACCTACTGATCTGCTATCGACTTGTAGTGGAGTAAGCAATCGGAATACCACCAACAAGAAGAAGTTAAAAAAAAGGACAACTGGTATTGCCTTTTGTGTAAGAAAAGTACTAAACTAGAGATGATTCAGTGTCAAGAATGTAAAAAGTGGGTTTATGACGTCTGCGGTAACGTAAGCCCTCTCAGAAAGTTATATTTTTGTCCTTATTGCCTCAGATTAGATGGATATGATTAAACCTGTTTTAGTTATAAAAATAAAATGTTTTTATTTTAACTGCTATTACCTAGTGTGTTAGAAAATGTGTAGTCCATTTGAGGAAGCCAGTGGTTCATCAAGGCAACATGTTTTCACAAATAGACCATTTGCAAGAGTTTCGAAAAACGAGTTTTTCCTTAAACTGAATGGTTCAAAATGTTCTCTAAAATGGTAAAGCAGCAGAATATAAGATACCAACGCCAGATAACTCTTACTGTAGCCAAAAAAAGAAATATTGATCAGTAATCCAATCCCGGCAACCTTCGCCTATATTCATTTGCCACAACATGTGTTGATTTGCCTTTCCTAATTGTATTTATATGTGAGTTTAGGAACAAGTCCATGCAACTAATCATCAACTAACGACCAGCTTCCTAATATTTTAATGATGCCTCGATAAAATCCAAACTAATGCAATTATGCTAATACCAATTATATATCAAGACCTTATTGAACCAAAGAAAACGAACAAGTAAATAATTTAATGAAAAAGTTTTCAAAAAGAAACGATCATACGTTGATAACGACTAACGACAAAAGTTTAATTTTTCACCTAATTTGGTGACATATGCAACTCAAACAACAACATGGTATATACACATTTTAAAATTATGAAACTAATATAACAAAGTGTCTCTAGACAAAAATACAGAGACATTTGGATGGAAAAACCATGAAGAATAAGATCAGAGCTCGAATCATAGTAAAATAATAATTTTTTACAGTTTTTATTTTTCATTAAAATTTATTATAGGCGTTTTTATGAATACACGATCAAATCCAACACCAAATGAATTTGGCCAATTCTTGTTCTTTTTGGACAATTTTCTTGTATATTTCTCCGTCTGATCCTGATTATGTTTTTTACCTTCATTGCAGGTTATCAACCATAAAAGTCTGGTTAAACAATTTCTCTTTTTTCCCGACAAATTTCGATAACCGACATAATTACTTACAAAAATTACGTTTACTGAGATCACTTAAATCATTTCCTTCTTCTAAATTATTTTGAATATTTAACCTTAATACGTTCCTGGTCAGGAACTAATTAGTATGGTGGCGCTTACATCGGACAACCTACTATGATCTGCGTCGAAGTTTTTGTTTATAATACCGCCATGAAAGTAAGTTGTTTTTTTAAAGATAAATACATTTTCTAGATACTTAATTATACCTGCAATCTAAATTCTTAAATTGACATAAATTATTTCTGTAAGTTCTTACTACCTTGGGCTCTTTTTTTATTAGTTAAGTTGGAATTAGTGATTGAAGCTGCATCTTAAATCTGATTTTTGAATAAATTGCCACAAAATTTGTTAAGTTTTACAGTAGAAATTTCAATCAAAACGCAATAATTAATTATTTCAAAGTATGTTGTGTCCTTCGAAATCATACAGTTCATTCAGGTAGATGGCGTTTTAGTTAGTAAGGGTTGCGAATCGCAGAGTGCCGAGGTGACAATCGCCATTGTGCGTTTCACCATTTTTTGACAAATTTAAAAATTGGTGAAAAAACTAATATTAAGGTGTAGAATACAGAAATACCATCAGTTGTCATCAAAATATTACTGTAAAATTATTGCCTACGTTTATAGTTTTTGGGAAAAAAAGCTTCAAATGGGAAAAAGTAGTTTAAGCAGCAATTTTGAAAAATTCGAACAAACGGTTTGTATTACCGTGTTCTACGCATTGATTTACATAATATTATGTTAAAAAAGCCACACAAAATTTTTTGTCAATTTTTGTCAAAAGACCAAAGACTATAGTCTTGGGTATGAAATCGGGTAAATAAAATTTTGCTTTCGATTAGATTAAAAATTGGTGAAAAGACTAATATTAAGGTGTAGAATACAGAAATACCATCAGTTGTCATCAAAATATTACTGTAAAATTATTGCCTACGTTTATAGTTTTTGGGAAAAAAAGCTTCAAATGGGAAAAAGTAGTTTAAGCAGCAATTTTGAAAAATTCGAACAAACGGCTTGTATTACCGTGTTCTACGCATTGATTTACATAATATTATGTTAAAAAAGCCACACAAAATTTTTGTCAATTTTTGTCAAAATACCAAAGACTATAGTCTTGGGTATGAAATCGGGTAAATAAAATTTTGCTTTCGATTAGATTAAAAATTGGTGAAAAGACTAATATTAAGGTGTAGAATACAGAAATACCATCAGTTGTCATCAAAATATTACTGTAAAATTATTGCCTACGTTTATAGTTTTGGGAAAAAAGCTTCAAATGGGAAAAAGTAGTTTAAGCAGCAATTTTGAAAATTCGAAGAAACGGCTTGTATTACCGTGTTCTACGCATTGATTTACATAATATTATGTTAAAAAGCCATACATAATTTTTTGTCAATTTTTGTCAAAAGACCAAAGACTATAGTCTTGGGTATGAAATCGGGTAAATAAAATTTTGCTTTCGATTAGATTAAAAATTGGTGAAAAGACTAATATTAAGGTGTAGAATACAGAAATACCATCAGTTGTCATCAAAATATTACTGTAAAATTATTGCCTACGTTTATAGTTTTTAGGAAAAACAGCTTCAAATGGGAAAAAGTAGTTTAAGCAGCAATTTTGAAAAATTCGAACAAACGGCTTGTATTACCGTGTTCTACGCATTGATTTACATAATATTATGTTAAAAAAGCCACACAAAATTTTTTGTCAATTTTTGTCAAAAGACCAAAGACTATAGTCTTGGGTATGAAATCGGGTAAATAAAATTTTGCTTTCGATTAGATTAAAAATTGGTGAAAAGACTAATATTAAGGTGTAGAATACAGAAATACCATCAGTTGTCATCAAAATATTACTGTAAAATTATTGCCTACGTTTATAGTTTTGGGAAAAAAAGCTTCAAATGGGAAAAAGTAGTTTAAGCAGCAATTTTGAAAAATTCGAACAAACGGTTTGTATTACCGTGTTCTACGCATTGATTTACATAATCGTATGTTAAAAAAGCCACACAAAATTTTTTGTCAATTTTTGTCAAAATACCAAAGACTGAAGGAAAAATTTGCTTTCGATTGATTAAAAATTGGTGAAAAGACTAATATTAAGGTGTAGAATACAGAAATACCATCAGTTGTCATCAAAATATTACTGTAAAATTATTGCCTACGTTTATAGTTTTGGGAAAAAAAGCTTCAAATGGGAAAAAGTAGTTTAAGCAGCAATTTTGAAAAATTCGAACAAACGGCTTGTATTACCGTGTTCTACGCATTGATTTACATAATATTATGTTAAAAAAGCCACACAAAATTTTTGTCAATTTTTGTCAAAATACCAAAGACTATAGTCTTGGGTATGAAATCGGGTAAATAAAATTTTGCTTTCGATTAGATTAAAATTGGTGAAAAGACTAATATTAAGGTGTAGAATACAGAAATACCATCAGTTGTCATCAAAATATTACTGTAAAATTATTGCCTACGTTTATAGTTTTTGGGAAAAAAAGCTTCAAATGGGAAAAAGTAGTTTAAGCAGCAATTTTGAAAAATTCGAACAAACGGCTTGTATTACCGTGTTCTACGCATTGATTTACATAATATTATGTTAAAAAAGCCATACAAAATTTTTTGTCAATTTTTGTCAAAAGACCAAAGACTATAGTCTTGGGTATGAAATAGGGTAAATAAAATTTTGCTTTCGATTAGATTAAAAATTGGTGAAAAGACTAATATTAAGGTGTAGAATACAGAAATACCATCAGTTGTCATCAAAATATTACTGTAAAATTATTGCCTACGTTTATAGTTTTTAGGAAAAACAGCTTCAAATGGGAAAAAGTAGTTTAAGCAGCAATTTTGAAAAATTCGAACAAACGGCTTGTATTACCGTGTTCTACGCATTGATTTACATAATATTATGTTAAAAAAGCCATACATAATTTTTTGTCAATTTTTGTCAAAAGACCAAAGACTATAGTCTTGGGTATGAAATAGGGTAAATAAAATTTTGCTTTCGATTAGATTAAAATTGGTGAAAAGACTAATATTAAGGTGTAGAATACAGAAATACCATCAGTTGTCATCAAAATATTACTGTAAAATTATTGCCTACGTTTATAGTTTTTGGGAAAAAAAGCTTCAAATGGGAAAAAGTAGTTTAAGCAGCAATTTTGAAAAATTCGAACAAACGGCTTGTATTACCGTGTTCTACGCATTGATTTACATAATATTATGTTAAAAAGCCACACAAAATTTTTGTCAATTTTTGTCAAAAGACCAAAGACTATAGTCTTGGGTATGAAATCGGGTAAATAAAATTTTGCTTTCGATTAGATTAAAAATTGGTGAAAAGACTAATATTAAGGTGTAGAATACAGAAATACCATCAGTTGTCATCAAAATATTACTGTAAAATTATTGCCTACGTTTATAGTTTTGGGAAAAAAAGCTTCAAATGGGAAAAAGTAGTTTAAGCAGCAATTTTGAAAAATTCGAACAAACGGCTTGTATTACCGTGTTCTACGCATTGATTTACATAATATTATGTTAAAAAGCCATACAAAATTTTTGTCAATTTTGTCAAAAGACCAAAGACTATAGTCTTGGGTATGAAATAGGGTAAATAAAATTTTGCTTTCGATTAGATTAAAATTGGTGAAAAGACTAATATTAAGGTGTAGAATACAGAAATACCATCAGTTGTCATCAAAATATTACTGTAAAATTATTGCCTACGTTTATAGTTTTTGGGAAAAAAAGCTTCAAATGGGAAAAAGTAGTTTAAGCAGCAATTTTGAAAAATTCGAACAAACGGCTTGTATTACCGTGTTCTACGCATTGATTTACATAATATTATGTTAAAAAGCCACACAAAATTTTTGTCAATTTTTGTCAAAAGACCAAAGACTATAGTCTTGGGTATGAAATAGGGTAAATAAAATTTTGCTTTCGATTAGATTAAAATTGGTGAAAAGACTAATATTAAGGTGTAGAATACAGAAATACCATCAGTTGTCATCAAAATATTACTGTAAAATTATTGCCTACGTTTATAGTTTTTGGGAAAAAAAGCTTCAAATGGGAAAAAGTAGTTTAAGCAGCAATTTTGAAAAATTCGAACAAACGGCTTGTATTACCGTGTTCTACGCATTGATTTACATAATATTATGTTAAAAAGCCACACAAAATTTTTGTCAATTTTGTCAAAAGACCAAAGACTATAGTCTTGGGTATGAAATAGGGTAAATAAAATTTTGCTTTCGATTAGATTAAAAATTGGTGAAAAGACTAATATTAAGGTGTAGAATACAGAAATACCATCAGTTGTCATCAAAATATTACTGTAAAATTATTGCCTACGTTTATAGTTTTTGGGAAAAAAAGCTTCAAATGGGAAAAAGTAGTTTAAGCAGCAATTTTGAAAAATTCGAACAAACGGCTTGTATTACCGTGTTCTACGCATTGATTTACATAATATTATGTTAAAAAAGTGACACAAAATTTTTTGTCAATTTTTGTCAAAAGACCAAAGACTATAGTCTTGGGTATGAAATCGGGTAAATAAAATTTTGCTTTCGATTAGATTAAAAATTGGTGAAAAGACTAATATTAAGGTGTAGAATACAGAAATACCATCAGTTGTCATCAAAATATTACTGTAAAATTATTGCCTACGTTTATAGTTTTTGGGAAAAAAAGCTTCAAATGGGAAAAAGTAGTTTAAGCAGCAATTTTGAAAAATTCGAACAAACGGCTTGTATTACCGTGTTCTACGCATTGATTTACATAATATTATGTTAAAAAAGCCACACAAAATTTTTTGTCAATTTTTGTCAAAAGACCAAAGACTATAGTCTTGGGTATGAAATAGGGTAAATAAAATTTTGCTTTCGATTAGATTAAAAATTGGTGAAAAGACTAATATTAAGGTGTAGAATACAGAAATACCATCAGTTGTCATCAAAATATTACTGTAAAATTATTGCCTACGTTTATAGTTTTTGGGAAAAAAAGCTTCAAATGGGAAAAAGTAGTTTAAGCAGCAATTTTGAAAAATTCGAACAAACGGCTTGTATTACCGTGTTCTACGCATTGATTTACATAATATTATGTTAAAAAAGCCACACAAAATTTTTGTCAATTTTGTCAAAAGACCAAAGACTATAGTCTTGGGTATGAAATCGGGTAAATAAAATTTTGCTTTCGATTAGATTAAAAATTGGTGAAAAGACTAATATTAAGGTGTAGAATACAGAAATACCATCAGTTGTCATCAAAATATTACTGTAAAATTATTGCCTACGTTTATAGTTTTTGGGAAAAAAAGCTTCAAATGGGAAAAAGTAGTTTAAGCAGCAATTTTGAAAAATTCGAACAAACGGCTTGTATTACCGTGTTCTACGCATTGATTTACATAATATTATGTTAAAAAGCCATACAAAATTTTTGTCAATTTTTGTCAAAAGACCAAAGACTATAGTCTTGGGTATGAAATAGGGTAAATAAAATTTTGCTTTCGATTAGATTAAAAATTGGTGAAAAGACTAATATTAAGGTGTAGAATACAGAAATACCATCAGTTGTCATCAAAATATTACTGTAAAATTATTGCCTACGTTTATAGTTTTTGGGAAAAAAAGCTTCAAATGGGAAAAAGTAGTTTAAGCAGCAATTTTGAAAAATTCGAACAAACGGCTTGTATTACCGTGTTCTACGCATTGATTTACATAATATTATGTTAAAAAAGCCATACAAAATTTTTGTCAATTTTTGTCAAAAGACCAAAGACTATAGTCTTGGGTATGAAATAGGGTAAATAAAATTTTGCTTTCGATTAGATTAAAAATTGGTGAAAAGACTAATATTAAGGTGTAGAATACAGAAATACCATCAGTTGTCATCAAAATATTACTGTAAAATTATTGCCTACGTTTATAGCTTTTGGGAAAAAAAGCTTCAAATGGGAAAAAGTAGTTTAAGCAGCAATTTTGAAAAATTCGAACAAACGGCTTGTATTACCGTGTTCTACGCATTGATTTACATAATATTATGTTAAAAAAGCCACACAAAATTTTTTGTCAATTTTTGTCAAAATACCAAAGACTATAGTCTTGGGTATGAAATCGGGTAAATAAAATTTTGCTTTCGATTAGATTAAAAATTGGTGAAAAGACTAATATTAAGGTGTAGAATACAGAAATACCATCAGTTGTCATCAAAATATTACTGTAAAATTATTGCCTACGTTTATAGTTTTTGGGAAAAACAGCTTCAAATGGGAAAAAGTAGTTTAAGCAGCAATTTTGAAAAATTCGAACAAACGGCTTGTATTACCGTGTTCTACGCATTGATTTACATAATATTATGTTAAAAAGCCACACAAAATTTTTTGTCAATTTTTGTCAAAAGACCAAAGACTATAGTCTTGGGTATGAAATGGGTAAATAAAATTTTGCTTTCGATTAGATTAAAAATTGGTGAAAAGACTAATATTAAGGTGTAGAATACAGAAATACCATCAGTTGTCATCAAAATATTACTGTAAAATTATTGCCTACGTTTATAGTTTTTGGGAAAAAAAGCTTCAAATGGGAAAAAGTAGTTTAAGCAGCAATTTTGAAAAATTCGAACAAACGGCTTGTATTACCGTGTTCTACGCATTGATTTACATAATATTATGTTAAAAAGCCACACAAAATTTTTGTCAATTTTTGTCAAAATACCAAAGACTATAGTTTGGAATGATTTGAAGACTAATATTAAGGTGTAGAATACAGAAATACCATCAGTTGTCATCAAAATATTACTGTAAAATTATTGCCTACGTTTATAGTTTTGGGAAAAAAAGCTTCAAATGGGAAAAAGTAGTTTAAGCAGCAATTTTGAAAAATTCGAACAAACGGCTTGTATTACCGTGTTCTACGCATTGATTTACATAATATTATGTTAAAAAAGCCATACATAATTTTTTGTCAATTTTTGTCAAAAGACCAAAGACTATAGTCTTGGGTATGAAATAGGGTAAATAAAATTTTGCTTTCGATTAGATTAAAAATTGGTGAAAAGACTAATATTAAGGTGTAGAATACAGAAATACCATCAGTTGTCATCAAAATATTACTGTAAAATTATTGCCTACGTTTATAGTTTTTGGGAAAAAAAGCTTCAAATGGGAAAAAGTAGTTTAAGCAGCAATTTTGAAAAATTCGAACAAACGGCTTGTATTACCGTGTTCTACGCATTGATTTACATAATATTATGTTAAAAAGCCATACATAATTTTTTGTCAATTTTTGTCAAAAGACCAAAGACTATAGTCTTGGGTATGAAATAGGGTAAATAAAATTTTGCTTTCGATTAGATTAAAAATTGGTGAAAAGACTAATATTAAGGTGTAGAATACAGAAATACCATCAGTTGTCATCAAAATATTACTGTAAAATTATTGCCTACGTTTATAGTTTTGGGAAAAAAAGCTTCAAATGGGAAAAAGTAGTTTAAGCAGCAATTTTGAAAAATTCGAACAAACGGCTTGTATTACCGTGTTCTACGCATTGATTTACATAATATTATGTTAAAAAGCCATACAAAATTTTTGTCAATTTTTGTCAAAAGACCAAAGACTATAGTCTTGGGTATGAAATAGGGTAAATAAAATTTTGCTTTCGATTAGATTAAAAATTGGTGAAAAGACTAATATTAAGGTGTAGAATACAGAAATACCATCAGTTGTCATCAAAATATTACTGTAAAATTATTGCCTACGTTTATAGTTTTTGGGAAAAAAGCTTCAAATGGGAAAAAGTAGTTTAAGCAGCAATTTTGAAAAATTCGAACAAACGGCTTGTATTACCGTATTCTACGCATTGATTTACATAATATTATGTTAAAAAGCCATACAAAATTTTTGTCAATTTTTGTCAAAAGACCAAAGACTATAGTCTTGGGTATGAAATCGGGTAAATAAAATTTTGCTTTCGATTAGATTAAAAATTGGTGAAAAGACTAATATTAAGGTGTAGAATACAGAAATACCATCAGTTGTCATCAAAATATTACTGTAAAATTATTGCCTACGTTTATAGTTTTTGGGAAAAAAAGCTTCAAATGGGAAAAAGTAGTTTAAGCAGCAATTTTGAAAAATTCGAACAAACGGCTTGTATTACCGTGTTCTACGCATTGATTTACATAATATTATGTTAAAAAGCCACACAAAATTTTTGTCAATTTTTGTCAAAAGACCAAAGACTATAGTCTTGGGTATGAAATCGGGTAAATAAAATTTTGCTTTCGATTAGATTAAAAATTGGTGAAAAGACTAATATTAAGGTGTAGAATACAGAAATACCATCAGTTGTCATCAAAATATTACTGTAAAATTATTGCCTACGTTTATAGTTTTTGGGAAAAAAAGCTTCAAATGGGAAAAAGTAGTTTAAGCAGCAATTTTGAAAAATTCGAACAAACGGCTTGTATTACCGTGTTCTACGCATTGATTTACATAATATTATGTTAAAAAGCCATACAAAATTTTTGTCAATTTTTGTCAAAAGACCAAAGACTATAGTCTTGGGTATGAAATCGGGTAAATAAAATTTTGCTTTCGATTAGATTAAAAATTGGTGAAAAGACTAATATTAAGGTGTAGAATACAGAAATACCATCAGTTGTCATCAAAATATTACTGTAAAATTATTGCCTACGTTTATAGTTTTTGGGAAAAAAGCTTCAAATGGGAAAAAGTAGTTTAAGCAGCAATTTTGAAAAATTCGAACAAACGGCTTGTATTACCGTGTTCTACGCATTGATTTACATAATATTATGTTAAAAAGCCACACAAAATTTTTGTCAATTTTTGTCAAAAGACCAAAGACTATAGTCTTGGGTATGAAATAGGGTAAATAAAATTTTGCTTTCGATTAGATTAAAAATTGGTGAAAAAACTAATATTAAGGTGTAGAATACAGAAATACCATCAGTTGTCATCAAAATATTACTGTAAAATTATTGCCTACGTTTATAGTTTTTGGGAAAAAAAGCTTCAAATGGGAAAAAGTAGTTTAAGCAGCAATTTTGAAAAATTCGAACAAACGGCTTGTATTACCGTGTTCTACGCATTGATTTACATAATATTATGTTAAAAAGCCATACAAAATTTTTGTCAATTTTTGTCAAAAGACCAAAGACTATAGTCTTGGGTATGAAATAGGGTAAATAAAATTTTGCTTTCGATTAGATTAAAAATTGGTGAAAAGACTAATATTAAGGTGTAGAATACAGAAATACCATCAGTTGTCATCAAAATATTACTGTAAAATTATTGCCTACGTTTATAGTTTTTGGGAAAAAAAGCTTCAAATGGGAAAAAGTAGTTTAAGCAGCAATTTTGAAAAATTCGAACAAACGGCTTGTATTACCGTGTTCTACGCATTGATTTACATAATATTATGTTAAAAAGCCACACAAAATTTTTGTCAATTTTTGTCAAAAGACCAAAGACTATAGTCTTGGGTATGAAATCGGGTAAATAAAATTTTGCTTTCGATTAGATTAAAAATTGGTGAAAAGACTAATATTAAGGTGTAGAATACAGAAATACCATCAGTTGTCATCAAAATATTACTGTAAAATTATTGCCTACGTTTATAGTTTTTGGGAAAAAAAGCTTCAAATGGGAAAAAGTAGTTTAAGCAGCAATTTTGAAAAATTCGAACAAACGGTTTGTATTACCGTGTTCTACGCATTGATTTACATAATATTATGTTAAAAAGCCACACAAAATTTTTGTCAATTTTGTCAAAAGACCAAAGACTATAGTCTTGGGTATGAAATCGGGTAAATAAAATTTTGCTTTCGATTAGATTAAAAATTGGTGAAAAGACTAATATTAAGGTGTAGAATACAGAAATACCATCAGTTGTCATCAAAATATTACTGTAAAATTATTGCCTACGTTTATAGTTTTTGGGAAAAAAGCTTCAAATGGGAAAAAGTAGTTTAAGCAGCAATTTTGAAAAATTCGAACAAACGGCTTGTATTACCGTATTCTACGCATTGATTTACATAATATTATGTTAAAAAGCCACACAAAATTTTTGTCAATTTTTGTCAAAAGACCAAAGACTATAGTCTTGGGTATGAAATAGGGTAAATAAAATTTTGCTTTCGATTAGATTAAAAATTGGTGAAAAGACTAATATTAAGGTGTAGAATACAGAAATACCATCAGTTGTCATCAAAATATTACTGTAAAATTATTGCCTACGTTTATAGTTTTTGGGAAAAAAGCTTCAAATGGGAAAAAGTAGTTTAAGCAGCAATTTTGAAAAATTCGAACAAACGGCTTGTATTACCGTGTTCTACGCATTGATTTACATAATATTATGTTAAAAAGCCATACAAAATTTTTGTCAATTTTGTCAAAAGACCAAAGACTATAGTCTTGGGTATGAAATAGGGTAAATAAAATTTTGCTTTCGATTAGATTAAAATTGGTGAAAAGACTAATATTAAGGTGTAGAATACAGAAATACCATCAGTTGTCATCAAAATATTACTGTAAAATTATTGCCTACGTTTATAGTTTTGGGAAAAAAGCTTCAAATGGGAAAAAGTAGTTTAAGCAGCAATTTTGAAAAATTCGAACAAACGGTTTGTATTACCGTGTTCTACGCATTGATTTACATAATATTATGTTAAAAAGCCATACAAAATTTTTGTCAATTTTGTCAAAAGACCAAAGACTATAGTCTTGGGTATGAAATAGGGTAAATAAAATTTTGCTTTCGATTAGATTAAAAATTGGTGAAAAGACTAATATTAAGGTGTAGAATACAGAAATACCATCAGTTGTCATCAAAATATTACTGTAAAATTATTGCCTACGTTTATAGTTTTGGGAAAAAAGCTTCAAATGGGAAAAAGTAGTTTAAGCAGCAATTTTGAAAAATTCGAACAAACGGCTTGTATTACCGTGTTCTACGCATTGATTTACATAATATTATGTTAAAAAGCCACACAAAATTTTTGTCAATTTTTGTCAAAAGACCAAAGACTATAGTCTTGGGTATGAAATCGGGTAAATAAAATTTTGCTTTCGATTAGATTAAAAATTGGTGAAAAGACTAATATTAAGGTGTAGAATACAGAAATACCATCAGTTGTCATCAAAATATTACTGTAAAATTATTGCCTACGTTTATAGTTTTTGGGAAAAAAGCTTCAAATGGGAAAAAGTAGTTTAAGCAGCAATTTTGAAAAATTCGAACAAACGGTTTGTATTACCGTGTTCTACGCATTGATTTACATAATATTATGTTAAAAAGCCACACAAAATTTTTGTCAATTTTTGTCAAAAGACCAAAGACTATAGTCTTGGGTATGAAATCGGGTAAATAAAATTTTGCTTTCGATTAGATTAAAAATTGGTGAAAAGACTAATATTAAGGTGTAGAATACAGAAATACCATCAGTTGTCATCAAAATATGACTGTAAAATTATTGCCTACGTTTATAGTTTTTGAGGAAAAAAGCTTCAAATGGGAAAAAGTAGTTTAAGCAGCAATTTTGAAAAATTCGAACAAACGGCTTGTATTACCGTATTCTACGCATTGATTTACATAATATTATGTTAACAAAGCCACACAAAATTTTTTGTCAATTTTTGTCAAAATACCAAAGACTATATTAATATTAAGGTGTAGAATACAGAAATACCATCAGTTGTCATCAAAATATTACTGTAAAATTATTGCCTACGTTTATAGTTTTTGGGAAAAAAAGCTTCAAATGGGAAAAAGTAGTTTAAGCAGCAATTTTGAAAAATTCGAACAAACGGCTTGTATTACCGTGTTCTACGCATTGATTTACATAATATTATGTTAACAAAGCCACACAAAATTTTTTGTCAATTTTTGTCAAAATACCAAAGACTATATTAATATTAAGGTGTAGAATACAGAAATACCATCAGTTGTCATCAAAATATTACTGTAAAATTATTGCCTACGTTTATAGTTTTTGGGAAAAAAAGCTTCAAATGGGAAAAAGTAGTTTAAGCAGCAATTTTGAAAAATTCGAACAAACGGCTTGTATTACCGTGTTCTACGCATTGATTTACATAATATTATGTTAAAAAAGCCATACATAATTTTTTGTCAATTTTTGTCAAAAGACCAAAGACTATAGTCTTGGGTATGAAATCGGGTAAATAAAATTTTGCTTTCGATTAGATTAAAAATTGGTGAAAAGACTAATATTAAGGTGTAGAATACAGAAATACCATCAGTTGTCATCAAAATATTACTGTAAAATTATTGCCTACGTTTATAGTTTTTGGGAAAAAAAGCTTCAAATGGGAAAAAGTAGTTTAAGCAGCAATTTTGAAAAATTCGAACAAACGGTTTGTATTACCGTGTTCTACGCATTGATTTACATAATATTATGTTAAAAAGCCACACAAAATTTTTGTCAATTTTTGTCAAAAGACCAAAGACTATAGTCTTGGGTATGAAATCGGGTAAATAAAATTTTGCTTTCGATTAGATTAAAAATTGGTGAAAAGACTAATATTAAGGTGTAGAATACAGAAATACATCAGTTGTCATCAAAATATTACTGTAAAATTATTGCCTACGTTTATAGTTTTTGGGAAAAAAAGCTTCAAATGGGAAAAAGTAGTTTAAGCAGCAATTTTGAAAAATTCGAACAAACGGCTTGTATTACCGTGTTCTACGCATTGATTTACATAATATTATGTTAAAAAGCCATACAAAATTTTTGTCAATTTTTGTCAAAAGACCAAAGACTATAGTCTTGGGTATGAAATAGGGTAAATAAAATTTTGCTTTCGATTAGATTAAAAATTGGTGAAAAGACTAATATTAAGGTGTAGAATACAGAAATACCATCAGTTGTCATCAAAATATTACTGTAAAATTATTGCCTACGTTTATAGTTTTTGGGAAAAAAGCTTCAAATGGGAAAAAGTAGTTTAAGCAGCAATTTTGAAAAATTCGAACAAACGGCTTGTATTACCGTGTTCTACGCATTGATTTACATAATATTATGTTAAAAAAGCCATACATAATTTTTTGTCAATTTTTGTCAAAAGACCAAAGACTATAGTCTTGGGTATGAAATCGGGTAAATAAAATTTTGCTTTCGATTAGATTAAAAATTGGTGAAAAGACTAATATTAAGGTGTAGAATACAGAAATACCATCAGTTGTCATCAAAATATTACTGTAAAATTATTGCCTACGTTTATAGTTTTTGGGAAAAAAAGCTTCAAATGGGAAAAAGTAGTTTAAGCAGCAATTTTGAAAAATTCGAACAAACGGTTTGTATTACCGTGTTCTACGCATTGATTTACATAATATTATGTTAAAAAGCCACACAAAATTTTTGTCAATTTTTGTCAAAAGACCAAAGACTATAGTCTTGGGTATGAAATCGGGTAAATAAAATTTTGCTTTCGATTAGATTAAAAATTGGTGAAAAGACTAATATTAAGGTGTAGAATACAGAAATACCATCAGTTGTCATCAAAATATTACTGTAAAATTATTGCCTACGTTTATAGTTTTTGGGAAAAAAAGCTTCAAATGGGAAAAAGTAGTTTAAGCAGCAATTTTGAAAAATTCGAACAAACGGTTTGTATTACCGTGTTCTACGCATTGATTTACATAATATTATGTTAAAAAAGCCACACAAAATTTTTTGTCAATTTTTGTCAAAATACCAAAGACTATAGTCTTGGGTATGAAATCGGGTAAATAAAATTTTGCTTTCGATTAGATTAAAAATTGGTGAAAAGACTAATATTAAGGTGTAGAATACAGAAATACCATCAGTTGTCATCAAAATATTACTGTAAAATTATTGCCTACGTTTATAGTTTTTGGGAAAAAAAGCTTCAAATGGGAAAAAGTAGTTTAAGCAGCAATTTTGAAAAATTCGAAGAAACGGTTTGTATTACCGTGTTCTACGCATTGATTTACATAATATTATGTTAAAAAAGCCACACAAAATTTTTTGTCAATTTTTGTCAAAAGACCAAAGACTATAGTCTTGGGTATGAAATCGGGTAAATAAAATTTTGCTTTCGATTAGATTAAAAATTGGTGAAAAGACTAATATTAAGGTGTAGAATACAGAAATACCATCAGTTGTCATCAAAATATTACTGTAAAATTATTGCCTACGTTTATAGTTTTTGGGAAAAAAGCTTCAAATGGGAAAAAGTAGTTTAAGCAGCAATTTTGAAAAATTCGAAGAAACGGTTTGTATTACCGTGTTCTACGCATTGATTTACATAATATTATGTTAAAAAAGCCACACAAAATTTTTTGTCAATTTTTGTCAAAAGACCAAAGACTATAGTCTTGGGTATGAAATCGGGTAAATAAAATTTTGCTTTCGATTAGATTAAAAATTGGTGAAAAGACTAATATTAAGGTGTAGAATACAGAAATACCATCAGTTGTCATCAAAATATTACTGTAAAATTATTGCCTACGTTTATAGTTTTTGGGAAAAAAAGCTTCAAGTGGGAAAAAGTAGTTTAAGCAGCAATTTTGAAAAATTCGAAGAAACGGTTTGTATTACCGTGTTCTACGCATTGATTTACATAATATTATGTTAAAAAAGCCACACAAAATTTTTGTCAATTTTTGTCAAAAGACCAAAGACTATAGTCTTGGGTATGAAATCGGGTAAATAAAATTTTGCTTTCGATTAGATTAAAAATTGGTGAAAAGACTAATATTAAGGTGTAGAATACAGAAATACCATCAGTTGTCATCAAAATATTACTGTAAAATTATTGCCTACGTTTATAGTTTTTGGGAAAAAGAGCTTCAAATGGGAAAAAGTAGTTTAAGCAGCAATTTTGAAAAATTCGAACAAACGGTTTGTATTACCGTGTTCTACGCATTGATTTACATAATATTATGTTAAAAAAGCCACACAAAATTTTTTGTCAATTTTTGTCAAAAGACCAAAGACTATAGTCTTGGGTATGAAATCGGGTAAATAAAATTTTGCTTTCGATTAGATTAAAAATTGGTGAAAAGACTAATATTAAGGTGTAGAATACAGAAATACCATCAGTTGTCATCAAAATATTACTGTAAAATTATTGCCTACGTTTATAGTTTTTGGGAAAAAAAGCTTCAAATGGGAAAAAGTAGTTTAAGCAGCAATTTTGAAAAATTCGAAGAAACGGTTTGTATTACCGTGTTTTACGCATTGATTTACATAATATTATGTTAAAAAAGCCACACAAAATTTTTGTCAATTTTTGTCAAAAGACCAAAGACTATAGTCTTGGGTATGAAATCGGGTAAATAAAATTTTGCTTTCGATTAGATTAAAAATTGGTGAAAAGACTAATATTAAGGTGTAGAATACAGAAATACCATCAGTTGTCATCAAAATATTACTGTAAAATTATTGCCTACGTTTATAGTTTTTGGGAAAAAAAGCTTCAAATGGGAAAAAGTAGTTTAAGCAGCAATTTTGAAAAATTCGAAGAAACGGTTTGTATTACCGTGTTTTACGCATTGATTTACATAATATTATGTTAAAAAAGCCACACAAAATTTTTGTCAATTTTTGTCAAAAGACCAAAGACTATAGTCTTGGGTATGAAATCGGGTAAATAAAATTTTGCTTTCGATTAGATTAAAAATTGGTGAAAAGACTAATATTAAGGTGTAGAATACAGAAATACCATCAGTTGTCATCAAAATATTACTGTAAAATTATTGCCTACGTTTATAGTTTTGGGAAAAAAAGCTTCAAGTGGGAAAAAGTAGTTTAAGCAGCAATTTTGAAAAATTCGAAGAAACGGCTTGTATTACCGTGTTCTACGCATTGATTTACATAATATTATGTTAAAAAAGCCACACAAAATTTTTGTCAATTTTTGTCAAAAGACCAAAGACTATAGTCTTGGGTATGAAATCGGCTAAATAAAACTTTGCTTTCGATTAGATTAAAAATTGGTGAAAAGACTAATATTAAGGTGTAGAATACAGAAATACCATCAGTTGTCATCAAAATATTACTGTAAAATTATTGCCTACGTTTATAGTTTTGGGAAAAAAAGCTTCAAATGGGAAAAAGTAGTTTAAGCAGCAATTTTGAAAAA
>JALBCR010002006.1:0-107930 GCA_030710515.1 Abscondita cerata
CCGTCAAAAGCTTACCATTGTATGCATTATTTGTTATAAGTTTGGATATTTGGGCTAACGTTTAATAGCAAAAAGGTCATTGCCGTCAAAAAAAAGAATTAAGTATTTTTTATAATGTAGCTTTATAAGTGCCCCTATTTAATCGCATTACAATTTCTTACGAATTATGCAAAACGATATTGAACTGAGTTGAAATAACATTATTATTTGAATTTTAAAATCAATTAATGAAATTGTGTGATCGAATGAAGTTCTTGAAACGAAAGATCAAGCTTGCAACTTCTGCTGTTGTCCTTGTAAAATCCCAACCACTGTTATTTTATAAAAACTTTTAACTTTTATTTGATGCTTATTACATTTCGAGAACAAAACCAACAGTTTGCAATTCCAAAAAGCCAAGCTCACATTGAGATGCCTGGTACATTTTTTTCAAAATTAGGTTTTCTTCTTTCTTTACTTACAATTTAAAAATATTTTTATTCGAACCTACATTGAAAAACTATGAAAGAGGAATGTGTGTATACCCTTCATTTGGTCAACATCGACCTTCAGATATTTCACCTTTCTGATAGTCATGAATCAATCGCCGAAGTGTGCACTCGAAGATATACTGAATAAATATTTCTTTATTAATATGTTATGATTGTGCGAGGGCACACTTTCAGCTACTCTCGATTCAATTTTAACGAATTCTATGTACTCAGCATTCATATTGATTAGTACAACTGAGTGAATGTTAATGGGGTGCAGAGGCTTAATTATTGATTCATGATTGTCTGCTCTTTAGGAGCTAATTCACTTTTGTGACTTAACAATTTTCTACAAACTTTAGAGAGATAAGAACGTAGTGCAAGTGAATCAAATATGCAAAAATATTGAAACAGTTATTTCTAGAAGTTCGGAAGATAAATTTCCGGCATGAACACTTTTGTTTACCGCACGACCGTAGGGGAGTGCCGACATTAATGCGAGAATGCGGGAAATTTCTTCTAAAAAATTACGTATATTATTTTTGTGACGCCTAACTGTAGTAATAATTCATAAATAAATAAATTCCGCCTTCTTGCACAGTTGTATACGGCGCTTAAGGATACACCTCTGAAGAGCTCATAATAAGAGCGAAATGCGCATCAGGTGTTCTTTCGTGCGTGTATGCTACTGTACAGAAATATCGTTTATCGACACGAGTGTTTATTGCATTCTAAGTTATTGCTTAGATAACAATTTGCATTTAAAACATTCAACTGTCGTTACAGTTATCTGTTGGCATTACTTAGTTTGTTACTATTCATACGTGACCCCGATTACACAAGATGTCGTTAGACACACATTTCACTTATTTTTGTATTTTATAAAACATGTATTTCTTTTTGACCTCCAGCCCCTCTACATAAACAGTTATTAATTTACTACCAAAATCCGCATAGAATATTGGAGACTGCTTTTGATTTTCGATAACCACTCTGCTATCAGAAATTCGAATAGACACGTTTAATTTGAAGATACATGGCAGCTGTAGAAGTTTTTTATTTACAGATACTCTGACACAGTGACTCATGTTAAAATGCATAATAGAGCACTTATTTTACCACTGAATTCACTATTCTTCTATAAATCGCGACAGTAACATACATACAGCATGATTACGTTAAAGATAGGTAAGTGTCGACTTCCTCTTCCCTGTTTCCACGGTGTGTCTATCCACACACGCTTAGTATTCTTACAGGTTCTTCCTTCTCATCGCATGAGATGATCCCTTATTCTTATTTTTTCTTATATACTAACAAATGATTCTATTAACAAAATATTAAAAAGCAAAAACACATCCTCTATTAATTCTGTCTTAACCAAAAACAGTTTTTTCTCCTTTTTTCCAGCACTTCCTTTATCTACTATACACATTCCCCTCCTTTTCCCAAAATTATCGTTTTTTTTCTCTCTTCCTCTCTTATGTTTGCACTCCTTTCTTGACATTGCACATAAGTTTATCCTTTCTTACTATATCTTCCTTTATACTCCATCCTTTACTCCTTCTGCTCTTCACCCCCTCTCTTGTAAAATCTTCTCTTTCATAATATAATCGCCTACTTTTCTGTCCATACTTTAACCTCTGTTTTATAACTTCTCTTCAACATTCATATAGAATCACATTGTCTTGTCTCTTATTAATTATTTCACCGCCATCCTTCCGCCATGTATTCTTCATTTTCTAGTTTCATTTCCTCTTGTATTATAAACCCAGGTGTTCCTTTATCCAAACCCAACGTCTATCTCCAATATTTCACTTGTACCTTCTCTAATAGCTCCCATTCCTTCCATCCCCATATCTCCACCCCATACATCATTACACTTTTTCATTACATTTTTTTTCGTTATTGTCGTGACTGGCGCTTGGACCGGTCCATTAAAGTCGTCATGCAATGGATGCTGTTATATTTATGTTCTTATTTACCTTCTATAATGTTTACACACTTAATTAATATTATTACATATGAATACTAAGGTGGGCCAGGGTTGTCATGTTTAGGTTTTAATGGTTTTCCTAAACATTGAAGCAAATGCTTTGCCAAGATGAACCAATCCACAATTGCACACGGTTTCGTCACCCACTTGTCACCACGCTATACAGGTTTATTCACTGATCTCCTGAGGCACCATACATAACACTTACATCACAATACAATATTAAAAATGTAAATTCCTACCATACGAATATAGTAGTTAGTATAATCGAGAGTGGTACAACGATGATGTCCATATCGCACGATGACTAAGTTCAGAGCATATGGACAACCATCGAGTTGTACACAATATTTTTTTCTACTGACTAATCCTCATCATGGCAATTACATAGGTTATATAGCTATAAAAAAAGAACGTAATATCGTTCAAGATCCTAAACTTTAATTTATACGTAACAAAAATTATATGCAAGCACGCATATTAATTTTTTAAAGAGCAGTTTAGGGGACTAAACAAACCAAATGCAATGTATATTTTATAATACAAAATAAAGATTACATTAATATTAAGCATATGTGAGCAATGGGCCAAGAAAACCAAAATTAATGGAAAAAGGTAAAAACTAAATGCAAGGGATTAATGGACTTACGTATACTTAAACTTGGTTTTAATAGGAATTTCAAAACATCATTACAACATGTGGTGGAATCTGTAAACAGATAACCAAACTAGCTGGCACATTCTGTGTATTGGTGGGTTATTGCTTTTAGGAATAAACTAAACTAAACATTTATTTCACTCCTCGTAACGTAACATAACCTCTTAAACAAAGAAAAACTTCACTTCAGCAACAAAGGACAGTTGTTTAAACGTACAAAATCAGTCTCTTTGTTTAAATTATCACTATTGTTTTGTGTGATTGTACATTTGATGTTATTGTGAATCAACTTTCAGAGCTGTATGGCGTTGATGTAGAGGAATATTTTCATTGACTGCACAATGCTTTTGCTGAATCTACTGCTTTTTAGTAACGAGTGTTCAATGTATGTCCCTATCACTGCAGTGGATTTCCAGCCACAAAATTCTTCACAGTAGAGGTACTGGCACCTGCATCTGCAACGATAGTAGCCCCGAGCGACGGAAACAGTGTCCCGTGTATAATCCG
This sequence comes from Abscondita cerata, assembly GCA_030710515.1. Taxonomy (NCBI): domain Eukaryota; kingdom Metazoa; phylum Arthropoda; class Insecta; order Coleoptera; family Lampyridae; genus Abscondita; species Abscondita cerata. The sequence continues at coordinate 3,629 of JALBCR010002006.1, forward strand.
GGATTCGTTAGTTTTAAAATTGAGTAATTCAGGTTGATTGCCAATTTTATTTATGCAGACTACCTGTTTTGTGCATTTACCATTTGGTAATTGAGAAGAAATTGCTTTTTCTGGATTAGTACTGTAAAGACTTTAAATACAAGACACAAAAATAAAATAAATACTTAAAAAAAAAAACAATTTATTTAAAACCATTAATTAGAAATATTAATATAAATTGTGGAACTTAATATGTTTAAAATATTGATTCCCGATAGTGATTTATGACTTATCTTCAAGGTAGCAGCTTGTGGATAAATCATAACTAGTTGAGTAGTAGTTGTGTTTTTTGCTGACCCTGATTGTATTTTTCTTGCTATATCTGGCTTATTTTGGATTGCATCCTCGATATAGCCCTTAGTCACCACTGTACTTTGCCATTCTTCTTGTAGCCCTACTGGTGAGGTCATTTTCCTTGCTTGTACGAACTGGTAATACCGTAGTCTTATTTTGATCTTCAATGTCATCTAATATCTTTGATAATTTGTCACACTGACCAGCTCCCGAAACGCCAAAAAATAAACGCCGCCTGTAAATACATAAAAAAAATTAATTAATTTGAGGTTCTTATTTAACCATTGTCTTACTTTCACCAATAAAAATCCTTGTCGGGAGTTTTGAGAAGAAATGATCCATTTGGTCCCGGGACAAAAATTCCGATTTTTGGGTAATTTGTCGTTTTCGCTTTAAGTGTTCAATATAAGCTTATAAAATTTGCGTATATCCAAATACTGTTTCAATAAAAACACGGATTTTAACATAGAATAAATGCTCCGATGACTTGAGAATCTCTGCAAACTTGCTTTTTCCCCAAAATAAGTAAGACATATTTCTTCTGTAAGTGAAGTAACTTTTTTTCTTGATGCCAATCTTCTAAAATTTGGAATGCCTTTTCATACCACTTTTTTGATTTACACGTCAGTAGCTGCAGCTGCTACTTTTACTCACACTAAATGGAACGCTCTCATAATGATTTTTGCTTTCTTTCACAATTATTTTATAAATTAACACTGTTTTCACAACACACACACACACTTTTGTCTGATAAATAGCGGTGCTTTTTATGTACCTGTTTGTAACGTAGGTCTGAAAGGAAAGCATGAAACATTTATAAGGTTGATTTGTTTACATCTTATAACCAATTTTTCTGTATTATAACTAGAATTTGTTCTGCCAACTTTATACAGTTTAATATTTCTAGGTTTTTGCAATTAAAAAATATTTTTCAGTAGCAATTTTATGTTTGTGTTAAAATATGCGCTTTGACATTGTAAACTATCTAAATGTTTCCTGACAATTTATTTTTGTATATGATAAGTAATTGACATTTAATTAAGCATAGCCGCCCTTATTCTTGAAATTAGGTTTGTGATTGGTTGATTTCATATCCATTCTAGAGTGGATATGAAATCATAAACGTTCAGTTGACTAGAATTGTATACCCATACGTTTCGTTAACTGTGAAGAAAACCGTAGATATTCATGCGGGAGTAGAAAAAATAAACAAGTAAACCATTACACTTCTAACCAACTTATCAAAAATTCACTTTCTTTTTTCATTTCCTCCCAAACACATTTCTTCTATTCGCCACTTTTGACCTAGTATCTTAATCCTCTTTTCCTAGCTCTCTTATATGTGCCTTGTCTTTATTATTTTATTATTATATCTTAGATTGTACCCTAAATACTTTAGTTCATCTACGCTTTCTAGTTTTCTTCATCCCTTTCTATTGAAATACCATATTTTCGCCTTCTTGACATTACCTTTAAGTTTTTCTTTTCTAAGAACCTCGTCACTACCTGTATTACCTGCCTCATCTCCCTTTCTCTGTTGCCAACACCACTATAGTATTGCTATTTTACTAAAAATAATTTAAGCATCTCTCAATTTTTTCGTACTGTCTAATCTAATTTTGTGTAAAACATAGTTAGATCATATTTGCTTTTGAGTTTCTTTGTTAAATCGTTGGATAGTGGCCTACCAGAGAAAATAAATTTACAAAAAACGTTTTTGAAAACTATCATTAAAAAAGGTAAATACAAATTTCATTCGCATCGAAAAGGGTTGGTCCAGCATTAAGGAACTACTTTAATCGTAATAGATCGGTAGATAATGGCTGATTTTACAGCATGACTTTATACCGTCTGCATCTTTCCATATACAAAGTAGTTCAGAGTTCAGTTCAGAAAAAGGCCTATTTGTTGGCGATCCTACGTAATATAATATATGCAACAATAACTTGTAGACAATTTATTAACAGACGGTTTGAGATTACAAAGACATTTTTTAATTTAGTTTTGTCTTAAACCGTCTGTCAATAAATTATCGACAAGTTTATGTTGCATATTTTAATGTCTGAACAACGGTGAATTATTAGTAAAGCAAACAAAAGCGATTTTCAAAAGTAATATCACGTAGGACCGCCAACAAATACGATTTTCAAGTACGCTCTGAACCATAGTTTGTATATGCAAAGAGGCAGACGGTATAAAAAGTCATGTTGCAAAATCAGTCATTATCTGCGGTCTATAACGGGATACAGGTGCATACTGGAAGTGTACTTTTAAAGATGGAGAAATTAGGGAGTGAGAGGAGGTTACTTATATTACCATGACAAATACCACACACAGGAACTTACCGCTTAGGCACAAGTAAGGTAAGCAAACAATACTGATTATCATTGAAATTTGCAATAATGAATTCAAGTCAACATTTCTAATAATTAATTTATATTGAATAAATTACACGTCAATCTTGAATACAATTATTTCACTTTGAAAATAAACAACATATATTTAATTTTAATGAACTAAACTTTATTTTGGAGTGGTGCCCAAATTTACTGTAATGTAACAAACAATTCCTGGTAAATCAACTAAAATTTACGTTTTTATTTTTTGTGTCATGGTTTCAGTAGTGTTATTTTCTAATTCGTTGTTCGAGACTGCACGAAACCTCTCAACTGTACGTGTATAAGGGATAAAACAATTTGATATGTCCTTAGTTCATAGGTGAATTTTAGTAGAAATTAAGAACACGTATTTGAATTGCATCAGTTAATAAATTTACGCGTACGTAAGTGTCAGTGTTAGGCTCATACTCATATTTCAGAGAATATTAACCGCCAGCATCGTATTTCTGTTTTATCTGATACATTCGTGACCTTTAATATCAAAGATGTTAGGTCACATAAATAGGATTCGTTGGTTTCAAAAAGACGTATTTAAATTATGGCAATTTATGTCATTAAATTTTTGCAGAATATAAAAATCGCACCAACTGAAAATAAAAGCATCAGTTGAAGACGATCATTTATAACGTTATTATAAATCAGTATAACATCATTATACTTGAAATACTAAATTTCCTTTTCACAACTTCACCTCAGTGAGATAATTTTGTAAAATATTTTGAAGAATTACATCATACAATAATAAAATTCAAATCTAATTTTCTAATGAGAAAAGACTGCTTTGACCAACAAACATTTATTTACAACTAAAATTTTTAAAAATGTTATGTTGTATAAAACTTTCTTTTTAAATTACAAGTCTTTATAACACTTATTCAATCCATAAGAACTTTTAACAATTTAGAAGAAAGTGAGATGTCATGAAAGCGTGGAACGTTCCAGGAAAAACATTTAAATGTCACTAATTTTATTGTCTGTTGGTATAATTGCATAACTTGTCAACATCTAAATGTTAAATTGACTGAACATACGTATGTCAGATCATTTCGACAACCAATAGCTTTATTTAATTTGCAATTTAAACCAATAAATAAGACTTATATCAGTAAGTGCATACTAGACGCAATAACATATTGATAATACTTTGTTGCTCAGGGTTACCAAATTTAAGTGTTTCGAGCAGAACTCTAGACACAAATAACGTATAATATGATCGTATAGAAAGAGAGTGTGCCTCTACGTTTTCAGAAAACTTTTCCTTCCTGTAACTTTTTGTATAGTCTAATATATTTAGAGGGTATTGTTACAAGAATGAAAAAAGAACAAAAACAATATATATATATATATATAAGATTAAAAGTTCCTTTTGCAAATGGTATATTAAACTCATTTATATATATGCACAAAGGTTTACAAGAAAAAAAATGGACAAGGATTTTTTAGATATCATATTTATATACGGATGAACTCTGGTCGGTCGACTAGCTAAAAATATGTAGAGTAAAAAGACTATTAGAATGTAAGTCTGGTGAAAAGCGTTCACGAGTCGACACTAGATGTCGAAAAAACTTATCATTTAAAATTTTGTGATTCCCTCCAGTTCTTGCATATAGTCGACAGCGCGCGTTTGTACAATAGTGAACTTACACTCGGTTCTCTACTCCTTCGATGAGTCGAAAAAGGACCCAGAAACAGCTGTCGGGTGATTCTCAGTGTTTGTTTGCTATTGGCCTGACATCCTCTACGTACTTTACTGCAGGCGATTCAGAAATTTTTATACTTGCCAACTATTAGGTTGGCTATAATTGACTAAAGAATCGACTATGTAACACTTTACATACCTGTCGGCAAAGTTGCTAATATATATATATATATATATAAGTTAAAGTTCCTTTTTGCCTCTAGTATATTAAATAACATATATATGCCAAGGTTCAGAAAAAAATGGACAAGTTTTTTAGATATCGTATTTATATGGCGGATGAACTCTACGATCGGTCGACTATATAAATATGGAGTAAAAAGACTATTAGGAAATGTAAAGTCTGGTTTATTTAAGATTCATGTTGATAAATACTTGGTTACTGTGGTTAGCAACAAGTAAAGTAAGTGTTTAGAATTTTAAGAAGTCAAAGAAGCATATTGCACCGAACTCATGCCGTTCCGATATTAACAAACCTGTTACATGAGCATCGGAAGTCTCCAGCGACATAAGACATTTTGCTCGAAAAAACAAAATATACAGCATTATTGTAAGTGCGTTGAAACTTACAAAATTTTGAATAGAAAAAGTGAAAAAAAGCATAAATAGATATAACTTTGTTTAACAACACCATATTCCTTACGACGCGTCTAAGTGCATTATAAACGTTGACAAAGGATGAAATTCAAACTTAAAATTTTGCTTGAAATTAGGAAAAAAAATTGCGTTTAGAAAAATATAATTCAATCACAGCAAATTAAGAGACAAAATTTACAAATTTTTTGTATAATTGATTTTCTTAGCGACTTATAATTGCTTGTCATACATAGCTGTTTATGCTAACAAGTCCATAATTTACCACACGAATAAATAAAAATAAAAATAAATAAAGTCCATAATCCACGTTTTTATGCACGAGCCACAGGAAGATACTGACGAGAGACAAAGGGTGAGACCACAGCAGTGCTTAGGAGCCATAAGACAGGAGTAATGGACAGAGTTGCATACAAGATTTTATGGTCAATTGTATGATTTTACAACCAAACAAATATAAACTGCAGAAAGTATTAGTTATGTCGACGTATCTGCAGATAGTAACTCTGTTTGTGTTATCAAATTGACAGTTTTCTTCATAGTTCTTAATCTTTAGCCCGGTTGCACCAACTAAAAACACAGCTTTCAATTAGTACGATCGACTGTAAATCAAAACTTTAAAGTTGTGCTGTTAAAAAGTATCTGATAATCTGACTTTTCTTACGAGACCAAAATAAATCTGTCGTTTTGAGTCAGTGATCTTCCTCAATACGTGCCGTTTTAAAAAGTTTCCCTGGTGATTGTGGTAGATAATTTTGTGTTGTCATTCGAATTGAAGTTTAATAAAGTTATTTCCACTTTAAAAAGTAATAACTAAGTTTCAATGGAAAAAGATGTAAGCTAATGACTTGATTTTGAAACACGAAATCTTTCTTTCAAGTTCACGATTTGTAAATTAATTAAAATGGGTCACATCTTGGTTTCACATGTTTTATTTCTGGAAGAAGTTCCATAATATTAGTCTAGTTCTTCATTTGATGAAGATGAGAGGAATAGAAGATAAAAACGATGCATCAATTAATAAAAATTCTATTATCAATTAAAAAATGCTTGAGGACAGTTGTTTATGACAATTTAATCAAATTTAAAAGATTTCATTCGATTTTCAAGAACTACAAATTACACTTTTTAAAAAAAACGATCGGTTTAAAAAACCAACGAGTTATTTTTTTCTAATGCAACCATTGTTTTAAAAATCGGAGATTATTGATTAATCAGTCAATCAACCATTATATATTCGTCGACATTAAAATCCACTCCTTTACTGATATTAACGTTTGTCATTGTTCAAGCCGTCCAGTGCCATAAAGTGCACGAAGTTGGCCTGTATAAAATAATTTAAACATAGATTGTGTATAATTAAATTGCGAACTTTTATTTGAAGAAAAATGAAGTAACCATAAATATTACTGTAAATATTCCAAAAAATTAGGAAAATCTATGGAGGTTAGACATTCCACACAGTAAGCTTGACTAAAAAACAAATTAATTATAAATTAAATAACAAAATTAGTTTCGAACTAGTCGCAGTTCGGTGTAAAAAATGCTCCTTTTAAATTGATTTTGTTGTGGCGGTTAAGCTATTGTTCCTATTGCGAAAATAAGCGTTCAACATGTCTAGTGAATGAATATTCGCACATGTGATGTAAGTGTTATGTATGGTGAATTCCCCAAAGATCAGTATAAACCTGTTTAGTGTGGTGACGAAACCGTATTGTAATAATTAAAGATTGAGTTCGTCTTGGCTTCAAGGTTTAGGAAAACCACTAAAACCTAAACATGCCAACTGCCCACCCACACTTAGTATTCATATGTAATAATATTAATTAAGTGTGTAAACATATAGAGGTAAATAAGAACGTAAAATATAACAGCACAGCCATTGCATTACGACATATAATGGACCGGTTTCCAAGCGCCAGTAACGACAATGACAAAAAAATAGTAGGTTAACGAAATAGAAAACAAAATAATGAAAAAACAGATAATCAGGACAAGAATACAATACAATACAATACAATACAGTACAATACACGTCGGTAACCAATCCGCGACGTGCTGGTCGCTAGATGATTTTGATTTCTAGTTTGTTTCTGGTTGAGACCCACAGTAAAATTGCGCGTTCAAGCAAATGCAATCATTAAATATTAGATTCGTACAAGTGGAAAAATACCACTTGCCTCTATAACTTTACGACGAATATTCACATGATGATGAAGGACACTTTTATTTGAAGATGTTGTGGCTCTATATCGGGATTTTCGGCTGGTTATAAAATAGTTTAGTTTTTTTAGTCGCCTAATGTTGCAGAATGATCTAAAGACCTTTTATTCTACAGATATTGCTCAAAATCTAATCAGATCTGTGGTATTATAAAATTTACATGCTAAATTTAATAAAAATTTTACCGGTTTCTTGATATTGTGTTTACATAGGCAGATGTTTTTCTTGTTAATATAATTATCTTTCAAAGAATGACCTCATAGAACAACGCCTTAAATTTTTGTTTGTAATTCGATGGTGCAATGACTAGTTTGTGATACTCTATTGATGCGAAATAGCGTGCGGTAATGGATCCGATTAACGCACACTAGTACTAGAGTACGTTATTTTTTATAAATCTAGGCTGAGGTATATAATCTAAATATTACAACTACCACTTTTTTATGCTTATTTATTAATTGAATTTAGACTAAATACCTAAACAGAAAAAAATAGTATGACCAACGTATGTCACACTATATTTTTTGTAGCACTCAGACATTTGCAAACCGTCTTTCCAGTCGAGGCTGCTTTGTCTTTGTGGTAAAAGCCTGTTTGTGACACATGTTTTTCAATAGATACAATTCAAGTTTGAATTCGAAATAGGTTTAATTTTATTTATTGTGTCTTTTTTCAAAACTGAAAACAAAATTTTATGTAATGCGTCAAATGTGATAGTCCTAGACTTTGCTATGCTCGTATCTCATTTGTTACAAGAAATCATGCATTTAGTCACTGGTTGCCCTAAATAGATACTGTCAACTATGATGACTCGCTTTTTTGATAAATTTTAAACTATATTTTAAAGACAATAATTATAAATATTACAAATAATTATAATTTGGTATTATTTATAAGTTTCCATTTCATTTATGTACAATGTTTTGAAAAATATTACTTGTACATGTTTATTTTAATGTAGGCTGTTTATAGTTTAACCATACCCAATTTTTGTTTAAACAATTAATTTATTTAATAACTATGAGTATGACTACACCCAGCAAATTTTTGTTTAACTTGTAGCCAAATGACACGTTAAAGTTTTGTGTTTGATTGCCCCTCAAAGTAAACGTGTTCTTTTGTCTTAACAATATCTTTAGGAATATTGATTTTATCAAAACATTTTACTAAAAGGTTGTTATAAATTACATTAAGACTTGTCCCTAGGCACCGTTTTGTCTCAACACGTTATTATTTATCATATTGGTGGCTCTAACGTGATTCTCTCGAACTCCCGTAGGTCGTTAATTTTGCTGCAAGTACCCATCAATAAAGAGCCCATAATTCGCCCTTCTTCTTCGTCAAAGACTGGATAATCTACTAGCATCGCACCACTATAAAGTTTTTAAAGTCACCTACTTGCTTGCAAAATCCCTGCACAATCTCTTGAAAAAACGCCCGACTACAAGATCAAACACAGCTACTAGGTATATGCTAAACACCACACAAACTAACATAGTACGTTTTCTCAGCTAATCTGCAATTATCAACATTGACAATGCAATATATCAGGATTATCTAAATTAGTAACAGTACGCGAAGTAACAATTATTAACAAATTACTTCCCCTTTGTGTCGACCTACTTCATCAATTCATCACATTTGTTACAAAACAAAATATAAAACAGCAAGGCACAAATAACACAAAAACACCTCCTGCATTCGTTCAACTACAACCAGTCGTCAGCGTTGTGGTATGAATTAATATCGCCGAAAAACACAATTTATTGTTTAATTATTAACTACTAACCTAAATTATTGAAAAAATGCAAAAACTGGGTTATTAAATTCTGTGACCGTCACATAATTCATATGTACGTATTGTCTAGGTTAACAAATTTTAATTATTAAAATATTCAGATTTGAAAGGGATCTGAGATTATTTAAAGTAAGTGTTCAAAATTATATTTTTGATAATGATAAAAATGAAAGTTTCAAGATTAAAAGCCGTTATAAATTCTAAAACTTTTACTATATGTTTGTCGAAAACTTCAACAGAAACGAAGAAACCTTTAGGCTCAACCAGATCTGGAATCTGATTCTCAAGAACATAAGAACGCACCTTACAAACATCCACAATAGACCATTATAAATATAAGCTGCAAAGTACGGATCATCAGTCTACATCCAAAATCGGAAATGGACGGACCTTTGAAGAAGCCGACTTACTCGTGTCAGCGAAAACGTTGGGAAGCAATTTCAAGTAACAATATGTTGTCAATGATGAGAATATTGTCAAAAAATAAATAAACATTAACTAAAAACAAATTTGTAAAACGCTGTGAGTTGCCATTTAAAAAGTTTGATGTAACGTCATTTCCGTTAAAAACCAGAGGTAGTACTGGATGCCGACAGGCTGAAAAGATGTCCCTCTCAGAATGATAGTTCTAGCCGAACGGCCAATGGAAACTAGCAACATGTGGGGTTTTTGAAGAAGTATTTTTTGTCGTCTATCTGATTTTGCATCAAAAATGTGGGTTCTATTTCAAAAAGTTTGATGTGACGTCATTTCCGTTAAAACCAGAGGTAATACTGGATGCCGACAGGCTAAAAAATGTCCCGCCTTCAGAAAAAATTTGACGGGTCTAAGTTTTTTTTTAATTATCGATGCGGCTGCAATTGGCTTTGTTTCGTCGGCGTTGGCCCACCCATTATGCTTTCAATCAATGTAAACCAACAAATGATGATTTTTTAGTTGATTAACATTTAACATGCAAATGCAGAGGATAAACAAACGTCACAATGTCAATTAATTCCTGTTCCTACCACCCTAAAGCAAATAATTTGCTTAAATTCCAAGCGGTCAAAATTTAAAATTACACATAGTGGAAATATTTTTACTGTTGATATAAAGCTTTGTCTAAGTGTATTTCATAGTTATAAATGATGAGTAGATCTTGGGTGTTTGAATTGAAATTAATTGTGTTGTTTAATTCATTGATGTGGAACTTTTCTAAGAAATCCATTTTTGTCTTTCAATTGAATAATCCAAGTTCTTACAAACAGAAAAACACCAATCGGTTTTGCTGATGATGATAACTAAGCAACTATTGAAACACACTTGTCCGAGTAAAGTTTTGGTGCAGTTTTGAGTGTTTTTCTGTTTGTTAAATAGACGCTTTGCAGTTTAGTGTTCCATTCCTTTGATCGAAATCTTACAGTTTACAAAAAGACAAATGAGTGGTTAAATTGGCTTAAGCATGTTTCGATAATGCAATTGTTTCTTTGTTTTCCTTATATTTTTATGTTGGTTTTATGCGCTTTTTAAACTACGGGGAAGTTTGTTCGACGTAACTATTTCCACATTCTGAGTAAGTGATTAAGTATATCACAGATGACTTGTGCCCTTTGGTACGGGATCCTTAATGAGAATAGAGGCAAGACAATTAGTAGATCTTACATTATAAGGAACGATCTTAACTGTTTCAAGATTTTAAGATTTTGATAATGTTATAGATCCAGGTTGTAGATGTTAGGTATCCATGATTCCCCAACAAATTCTTTCCGATTTTTTGTTATTATCCCGGGGAGCTAAACAACGGTTTTGTTAATAAAAACTTTAGAGTATCCGTCATTCCAAGAAATTTTAAAATGTTTAATCAAAGGTTTCTGGTGGCTAATTTTTCTTAACTCTGTTTTTTTAACTCAAAATAACATTTCTCTTGTATCACCGGGAGTGGTTTGAGTGACAGTTTAAATAACCGCCTGAAAAAGTTGCAAAACAACTAAACAACTCGTGTTACATCGACTGTAAGCAAGTAAGTAATATATATTTCTGTTGCCATGGCGTCGAAAACATACAGTGTGACTCATTTTGAATGGAAACACCCTGTAAAATTGGAGTTATTAATAGATATCGGCCAATTTTTTTAAATGTCAAGCTATAACAGATCTACTTCTGGACAAAATTTTAAATGTTTATTCCAATTTTCAAGGCATGCTACGATACTTTTCTTAGACGAAATTGAATATTTTTTATTAGCGATATTTTTAAAATAAAAATTTCTACGCCACTGGATTCAGAGAGGCTTCAAATAGCTATGACCAAAATTTTATAAAAATAAGTTTATTAATAACAAAGTTATGACTACTTAAAGTTCGAAAACTCATTATGCTAATTCGTAACAAAATAACACCCTGTATCAATAGATGGCCATGGAAAACATTTGATTTCATATCCTAGTTCTTTCTACCAATCCACCATTCAGTTCAATACATTTTCGTAAAGCTTTCGGGTATGTTTATTTGCTTTTCTCAGTACTTGAGGGGTAATTTCTTGGCATGCTTGTCGAATTCTTGCACAAAGTTCGTTTCTGTCTCTTGGGCGGGTTTGTAAACTTTTGTGTGAGTAGTCCCCAGAAAAAGAAGTCTAAAATTGTTAGATCTGGAGATCTTGGTGGCCAATGTATTAACGAACTACCACGGCCTATCCATCGGTTTGGATAATGGTCGTCCAGCCATTGCCTTACAAGTCTGGCATAATGGACTGAACACCCATCTAACTGGAAACGTAAATTCAATCGTTCGTTAATTGGAATCTCGTGGATGGCATCCCACAAATCCGTATTTAAAAATTTAAAAGTTCTGCGCGTTAATGTTCACTTCAAAGAAAGGACCAATAATTCTTTCGTTGAGTATCCCACCAGACGTTAATTTTTGGGAATATTGGCTTTTACAATTTATTACCCAGTGGGGTTTTCACTTGCCCAATAGCGACAATTTTGTGATGAAACTATACCATTTGTAGTGAATGTGGCTTCGTCGGTAAACATCACATTTTTAGAAAATTACGGTCATTTAAATATTCTCCTTGGGCCCATAAACAATATTCCAAACGTAATACTTCGTCGCCTTCTCGCAAAGTGTGCAGAAACTTCGGTTTAAAAGGTTTAATATTGTTTCTTTTGACACATCGCCGAATGGTTTCTCGATGAATATTCAAATTTATACTGGCTTCTCTTAAACTGGTATTAGGATTATTTCTAAAATAATCTAAAATTGGTTGATCATTTCTGTTTACCCTTTGCACAGGATTAGTTTTTTAAAGGGTTCTTGATACTGCACCTGTGTCATTAAATATGTTTTACTTTATTCACCGTGCCACAGCTAATACGTCGATCACCATGTCTTTCATTAAATATTCTGCAAACCTCTCTGGCACTTCTGTCATTGTCTCCTACAAGACGTATTATTTCAATTTTCTCTCTTAAACTTAATCTTTCAGCCATAATACACAATAAAATATCAACTGGAAGTAAATTATATTACTGATACTACAATGTCACTGAATTGATCACATCTGTCAAACAGTAGCAAATTTCCATGGCAACTAAGATTTAAATCGAAATATTATGCTTTACTTAATGTCGTTAAAAGTTAAATGTAATTCCGTGATTTTTAATAAATTCTGATGATACTTTAATTTTTTTTCTTCATTTCCGACTTATTCTAATAAGTACTAAACAATAAATAATAATTTCCATGGCCATCTATTGATACAGGGTGTTTTCGAACTTTGTAATTAGTCATAACTTTGTTATTAATAAAATAAAATTTTGGTCATAGCTATTTGAAGCCTCTCTGAATCCAGTGGCGCAGAAATTTTATTTTAACAATATCGCTAATAAAAATATTCAATTTCGTCTAAGAAAAGTATCGTAGCATGCCTTGAAAATTGGAATAAACATTTAAAATTTTGTCCAGAAGTAGATCTGTTATAGCTTGATCATTTAAAAAAAATTGGCCGATATCTATTAATAACTCCCCAATTTTACAGGGGTGTTTCCATTCAAAATGAGTCACACTGTAGATAATAAAATAACAATATAATAAAACTTAGGACAAATACAATATATAAAATTATAACATTTAAAAATATAAATAACATCTAGTGTACATAATACATAAAAACGTAAATACAATATTAACGAGGCACGTCCAGAAAGTAGAGTGTACTGGTACTCTCACAGCTGTAGGGAATGCTTTTTTAACATATTGGCAACACTGTCGCGTAGCCTGACTCCTCCTCTTCAAAAACGGAGACTAATCCCAGGTTAGTATGTTGAAAACTCTTGATGCAGTAGCATGTCTCCCAAAAAATATCGATTGTATCTCCCGCCAAGTGCGAAACTCGCGCAGTCATACGCTACCTCGTTGTGAAGGGAAAAGCTCTGAAAAGGGCGATTCAGAAAAAGGAGGGGCATGCTGAGGAAGGAGTCTGCCTGCTGCACGACAATGCAAAACCTCACACGGCCAACGCCACAAAGCAAGTCCTGGACTCTTTTGGATGGGACGTTTTGAGCCACCCCCCGTATTCCCCTGACCTGGCCCCTTCAGATTTCTATCTCTTCACTTCCCTTAAGATGCGTGGGTGGGAACAAGTTTCAATGGACGAGGAGGTGAAGGGAAGGTGGAGAAAGAACGCACCAGAGCTGGCGAGAGACTTCTTCCGAGGAAAGCATAAAAAAAAATCTCCGTGGCTCACCACTTGCATTGAGAGGGATGGTGACTATGTCGAAAAATAACTTACATATGTACAAGTGTAACCAAGCATGTTTTTGTTTTAATTTTTTTTTAACCCTACATAATTTGAGTACACTTACTTTCTGGACGTGCCTCGTAATTATAAAATTAACTATCTGGATATGCATTCATTTACTGTGTAGAAAGAGAGATTTTTTAAATTGACTTATATTATCAATGTTTTGAATTTCAGGTGGAAGATGATTAAAAAGCTCCTCCTCTACACAGGACACAGCATTTTAAGCGTTGCTTTTCTAATCAACCAACTCTCATATACAGGGTGATTCAGCTAACCCGTTCATTAGAAGTTTATGGACTTCCAGTTGAAATATTTGTTTAAAAATTTTGAATACGGGATTGCTTGAAAAGTTCTATATAATTAAAATATTTCAGCTCTTCTAGCACTTCCGGTTACACCGGAAGTGGCTACCAACTTTCTTATTTTAAATGAAATGATATATTTTTTTTTGTATATTTGGATTCTACGCTAAAATCTGAGTTACTTTCATGTAGCAGACCTATATGAAAAATCAATAGTTTTGAGATATTCTCATTTTTTTAGAAAATTGGTTTTGTAGTATTGTTTTCAAACGCTTGTCAATGATTGAAAAAGAAAGTTATAGTAACAAAATTTGGGCTATACTTAGGAGGACTGTTAAGTTTTTAAATGATGTGTAATTTGACATCTCATTATTTACAGGGTGTTCAAAATGTTTGGCTAAATCTGACTAACTTCAACTGCCCAAAAGTCAATTTTTTTAAATGGAACACCTTGTATCTTGTTGATCTATGTGATGGAGAATTAAGTGGTCTTTCAATCTTTATCAGGGTTCTCTATACCTATCTGTAACCATTTTCCTGCTAACGATGTATTTACATTCGACACACAATATTTCTCTATTTTATTAAATAATTTCTGACTAGTGGCCTGTGGAAATTAAAACAATGTGCCTTATTTATCAAACTTGTAAACGTCGACGTGACACATTATACACGATATGGAAATCCACCAAGAATATTCGAATGAAGACATACTAAATTTATTTTTATTCATGGAGAATGTTACAAAATTATTGAAAGAACTTGCCGTTTGCTTAACGAGAGATATCTACATTTATGGCCTCTAAATAAAATTACATTGCAAAAATAGAAGCAAATTAATTTAATTATTAATTTAGCAACTGTTCGATATGCCGTCCGTGGTTTTCTAAGCACAATAAAACTCTTCTGTTAACTTTAGCTATTGTGGATTTTTGAACCATTTGCACATCTACTTCAGAAGGCAGTTCGAACCCGATGTAATAAGTCATCTCTGTTATGGACTGGCATTGAATAGACTTTAGTCTTGACATACCCCCAAAAAAAATCCAGGGTGTTAGGTCAGGTGATCTGAGAGGCCATAGAGATGGACCATTGCGTCCAAACCAACGATCTTCGAACATATGGGATAATTCTTAATAAACCGGGTTGAATGAACCACTCCTCTAAGCATTTTTAAATATTTGCAAGAATTTAAATTTTCGTTATACACTTCAAAACAAACACGATTATCCATAATTAAACAAAAACATTAAAACTAAATGTGTCTTGAAAGTTACCTTCGCGCACCATCCGAGGACTTTGTTCTGCCCAATAATGCCAATTTTTCTATTAATGATTCCTTCTCTACTAAATTTTGACTCATCGGTCCAAATAATTTTTTTCAAAAAATTTGGGTGTTCCTTCTCTACTAAATTTTGACTCATCGGTCCAAATAATTTTTTTCCAAAAATTTGGGTGTTCCTGAGTTTTCAATAAAATTCTTTCACAAAATGCTACACGACGTATTTCGTCACCTGAGCGGAAAGCTTGTAGTTTTATAATAGAAAAAGTATGCATTTTACGTTGTGCCAAAATTCTCTGTATCGACGAGTAGGACAGTCCCAAATCTTCAGACGCAGCTCTGATCAATGCATGTGGATTTGCAATAAAATATGCCAATACATTTATTTCGTTGTCTTCATCACCGGTGACTTCCTTGGGGAGTGTTCTAGTAGATTGAATTCCAAATTGTTTAAAATTTGCTTCTATTCTCTTAAACGTAGTTTTATTTAGAGGTTGCAAGTGTGGATATTTCTCGTTAAACAAACTGCAAGTTCTTTCAATAATTTTGTAACATTCTCCATGAATAAAAAATAAATTTAGAATGTCTTCATTCGAATATTCTTGGTGGATTTCCATATCGTGTATAATGTGTCACGTCGACGTTTACAAGTTTGATAAATAAGGCACATTGTTTTAATTTCCACAGGCCACTAGTCAGAAATTATTTAATAAAATAGAAAAATATTGTGTGTCGAATGTAAATACATCGATAGCAGGAAAATGGTAACAGATAGGTATAGGGTACTCTTATGAAGATTGAAACACTACTTAATTCTCCATCACATAAAACAACAAGATACAGGGTGTTTCATTTAAAAAATTGACTTTTGGGCAGTTGAACTTAGTAATATTTAGCCAAACATTTTGAACACCCTGTAAATAATGAGATGTCAAATTACACATAATTTAAAAACCTAATAGTCCTCCTAAGTATAGCCCAAATTTTGTTACTATAACTTTCTTTTTCAATCATTGACAAGAGTTTGAAAACAATACTACAAAACCAATTTTTCTCAAAAAAAAAATGAGAATATCTCAAAAACTATTGATTTTTCATATAGGTTGTGCTACATAAAAAGTAACTCAGATATTAGCGTAGAATCCAAATATACAAAAAAATATCATTCCATTTAAAATAAGAAAGTTAGTAGGTACTTCCGATTGTAACAGGAAGTGCTAAGAAACTGAAATATTTTAATTAAATAGAACTTTAACTTTAAACAAATTTAAGGATAGTGTAAAGGAGTTTCTAAATAAATTATATTGTGTTATGTTTCATTACCAGTAATAAATACCAAATTTTTGTGTTGAATAATGTATATATGTTTAAGTAGATAGATTTTTCTTTTTTGCATTACTTTAATCGTATATATTTATATATTTTCTTGTTACAAGGTTTGGTGGAAGAGCAGCTTTATTGTAATAAAAGCTGAACCACGCCTATTAGATTTTGCAAATTTACAGAAAATAATGACAAATAATAATAATAATAATAATAGAGGTAACATTGATAATACATATAGTTTTAGGGTTTATCGGTTCGTAATAAATTATTTCTGGTGGGGTAGCTATGAATGTCCGCGTTTATTTCATATACGATTTATTTTGAAAACCTGTAGGCAACACTCGAAAATGTATAACTTAATTACTGTCATTATATTTTGATAGGTAATTACTTCCCTACAACTATCGGTCATCTTTAGTTGAAACATTACACGCACAGCTTTTTTATAATTTTAAAATTTTTCATAGGATTGCAGGGTCATCTAGATGTCAGGGCAATATTTTGGTACATTTTATTTATATGCGTTACGTATCTTCCCAAATTTTTTAATCAACGGTACAAGTGTTTAACAAACAACAAAGAACTATATACATTTCGGCTTACCATTTTAAAACGACAAACTTTGAAGTAACAGTACGACTCACCTAAAACAAAATCAAAGCATAAGTAAAATAAAAACAATACTGTTGTTATAGGGACGCTTAGTTCACCAACACAAATATCTTAAACTATGATAAAAAATTATTAATAATTATTAGATTATTATATAGGAGACAAACTGCACCCACTACACACAATTCCAATATTTAATAATATTTCAATTTATTTCAACAAATAAAATAATTACCTGTTGAATATTTGCACACAAAAGAAAAATAACAAAGTTGCTTCAAAATAAATCTCTTAAGGTGGAGTTCGAGTTTATATAAAAATAAAAGAATTCGCTTGAAATAGCCGATGTCGCTACTAGCTTATGTTAGGTAGTGGATTAAAAATAAGACAAATAAAGGACGTGATTACAGTTGATTCGAGTTTTGAAAGAAGTTGTTGCAAAAGCAATATAAAAATCTTTAAACATGAATATTATGAATTTTTATCGACTACAGAAAACACTTACTTATAATTTACATAGAAAATAATTAACGCGGATAATAAATATATTACACATATTCAAATTTGATTGAAACGCTACTAATTTAATTAGTACTTTAATTTGTAAGTTCCTTAAAGAGAAGAATTTGGTACTAAATTGAAACTATAGTTAAATTGCACGAATCGAATTGAATTAGTACTTTCAATTAAAAAATGTAGTTTACCATTTTCTCTGTGAATACGTTCCCCTTTAGTTCTCCTTTTATACTTCGGTTTGAAGCACAACTTTCAGATTTAATACGTTTTATATCATTATATTTTATACATCCATTTGATGCTTAAAATTCTCAAATTATTACATTAAAAAATTAAAATACTAAGATTCAAATATGTATTTTATAAACCAATTTGAAAAATTGAATTAAAAAATTTAATTAGATATCTATGTGAGATTTGAACTGCTCAATTCAAATCACATTATTTTTATTGCTGACCATTGTTTGTTGGAAGAGTCGGCTGGAATCTGCTCGATTATTACTTAGCTAAAAAACTAGATTTAAACTCTTGTGAGTTTAGTTCGATTGTACACGTTCTATCAGTAATTGTATATGATCCTGTGCCTTATGAAAAACATTTCTCTTATATAAAATTAATTACATACACGTTTCGTGAAGTTAATAAAGTACAAAAACTATTAAATTTCTAACCTCTTCTTGTTGACGTGTAAAACAAATATATTGCATTTGTTTCTTTGAGAGGAATCGACATAAACTTTGTTTGTTTTGTTCTCCGGTTTTCGATCTCTAATTAAGAATTTGATTCTGATTTTCAGTAAAGTTTAATTTTAATCTGTCAAATTTTTTCTTCAAAACTTATTTGAAAAGATTGCTGTTAATTTTTGAGTAGGTAAGTAACAGAAAACAACGTTCAATTTACGTATGTAGTAATGGATGTAACATGTATTAAAATGAATAAATCTAAAAATTAGTGTATACGCTAATTATTACGAAAATTTTTTTTTATTCAAAATTGGATGTTATTTGTCCATATAGACTCCATCACGAGGGGTGCATTCATTCTAACGCCTCTCTAACATTTTTCACTTCAAAATCTGTGTGTATGGTGGCTACGACCTCAGGATTTGATGCAAATTTCTATCTTTGAAGAATTTTTGAGGTCTGCTAAGAGGTAATAACCGCTAGGAGCCAGATCTGAGAAATATGGTAGATGCGGAAGCAATTAAAACTTTAATTCATTTAATTTTGGCATCATACCGAACGACTTGTGACACGGTGCATTGTCCCAGTAAAAGAAGCACTTTTTTGCATTTTGGGGCCTTTTGAATTTTTCCTCAAACGTACCAATAACGTATTGAATGTAATATTTGCTGTAGATGATCTTGCCTTACTAAAGGTAGTCGACGAATAAAACACCTTGCGAAGCCCAAAGCACGAAGGCCAAAACCCTACCGGCCGTTTTTTGGTGGCTTCGGACTGTTTTTATTGACTGCTGTCTACTGAGTTGATTGCCGAAGTGATTCTACAGTGTAGTGGTGGATCCACGTTTTATTCATGGTGACACACCTACGAAAAAATCCGTTAAGTAGCTTCAAACAGGACTCCAAATCATCAACGCTGTTTTTAGTCCACTGAAATCATCCGCGGCACCCACTCTAAACACAGCTTTTTCATGAACAAGTGTTTATTCAAAATAGTGTATACGCTACTGTTTTTTGGAACAACTAAAGAATGAAGCCGACCAGAGCATTTAGCACCATCACCAAACCAACGTTTGACGGTTGCTTTCAATAGAATAGAGCTTTAATAACACTTACCAAGCCACTGCTTTGCTCGAACGATATTCTTTCCCATCAAAAAGCAGTGTTTAATCAACATACAAAATTCCTTTTTCTCTATTGTTTGAACACAAAAGTGGCGTCACTAACACAACTCTAACTTAGAAACGAATGCTCTGATTTATATAATGTTAGCCTTGCGACTTCAATTATAAAATGATTGTCCAGGTACATAAAAAAATATTTCCACTTTGTGTTGTAATTTTTCCATACCCTTATTTCTTGAATAATTTTCATGGAAACAACAAAACGTTGTTTTTGACCAAAAAAAAATTACTCCGTAAAAAGTCAACCTCTTGATGCATTAATAACATGCACTAGAGGTTTTTTCCAAGAGCTTTCTTCTTTTCCGAATAAATTTTCCGATTTTAACGGAAATGCTTGTTGCTGGGTAAATTCACTATTGTACAAATACGGGAGCTGTCGATTATATTCCTTACTGGAGGGCACATATACGAACAATAAGAGTTGCGACATCTAGTGTCAAATTTGTCTTAACGTAACGTGTACGTAGTAACACGTAGTTCTTTGCAAACTTCCAGCAGCAGATTCGAGGTTGTTATTTTTGCGAACACTTAGTTGGTTGTAATAATCGACGGATCGACTTAAATAACTGCTTTTACACATCTGTCGACAAAGTTGCTATAGTAATTATAATTTGTAAATGTTGAATTTTTCCTCTAAATTTGCTGATTATTTAGCAGCTTTATTCTCATTTGTGTGAGACCTTCTATTTGGAGAAAAGACATAAGCAGGTGAGCTATCAAAACTCCATGTGATTTTCTTTACCCAATGGTTCGACCGAATATTTAAAGTAAGGTCTTCTTCAGGGGGCTTTGGTCGAAACGTTGTATAAAGAAAATCTCATGGGTTTTGAATCATCTCCACCCCCTTTCTCCAATTAGAAGGTCTCACACAAATAAAGTTGCCAAATAATTATAATATAAAAGGGTGTGACTACTCGGTAAGGTTTTTATAAAGAATTAATCCATTTTAGGATCTTCCAAAGGTGGAGGTTAGGAAAGACACTGACTTTTTATAAAGTTATAGACGACGATTTGCCCTTATCAGATGGGGGCTTCTTTAAAGCAAAAAAACGTTCTTTTAGGCCGTTTTGTCAAACACAAATAGCGAGAACGACATCGTAAACATGGACAAGATTTAGATAAAGTTTAACACTTAGGCATAGGACACCTTTATGTCATTTAAAAGAATAAAATACAGGGTGTTCCATTTAAAATAAAGCTCATATTCCATATTGAATGATTCAATTATTAACCTGTAAATTCTGAACACTCTGTAAAGAGATGTTTAATATTTGATCATACATTAATCTAATATTAAACTATTTAGACTTAAGAAAACATTGTTATGATTTGTTGGATTAGAGATATTCAATTTTTTTAATACTATATATAATATTTTAAGAAAAGTCGACAAAACTCAGAACACTCTGTGTTTAGGTATAGAGAACCTTTATGAAAGTTTACCTCATTTTTACTTTGATGTGCCACACTTTTTGGGACATACTGTATATTTCAAAATAATTTTAAAATGTAAAATTTATAAACCTGCAAGGTACTAAAATGACAAAATTTGTAAAACTTTTACTATTTCACTATAAATCTCCGTCCCGTTGGAGTCACCCTATATATGTAACATTTAATGCGAAAGTTTAGGTTTACAGGGGTTTTTAAAAAATTGACTACTTTTGAATCATTGAAGATAAATAAATGATTTTACTAGAGATTCAGCCGATATTTTAAATCATTGCTGACACTTCGTATCGATTTGCCTACTACGATTTTGAAAACTGACAATCAGAAACTGTAAAGTACTTTATTTTCAAATGGCGGTTCCATTTCTGACGGAGAAATGGATGTAGAATTAAATTTTAGGGCCAGTTTAATTTTTATTATGCATTCGTATCTTCAGTTGTTTTTTGATGAAACTATGCTTTTGTTCCGATTTTTTAATAATCGCATTACAAGTAACCATAGCAACCACTAATTATTCATAATTCATTACAATTATATTAATGCAAATGGTTCATGTGTTTACAGTTTTATTTCTGTTTACTAAGTTGTAGGAGGCTTTGTACAAAAGCGAAATATCAAAATACTTACTGTCGTTGTGTAATGCGTGGCATTTGGTATTG
This sequence comes from Abscondita cerata, assembly GCA_030710515.1. Classification (NCBI taxonomy): domain Eukaryota; kingdom Metazoa; phylum Arthropoda; class Insecta; order Coleoptera; family Lampyridae; genus Abscondita; species Abscondita cerata. Next base: position 25,475 of record JALBCR010002006.1, read on the forward strand.
TTTCAATTAATTTTTAAAATTTGCATTATGAAACAATTTCTACATAATGTTGTTTTTGATTTGTTTGTGATTTTCGGTGCAAATGACCTTAATAGTTTAAAACCTCGCGCAGTGACATATTGTAGATTACCAGATCGAGAAACGTTCACATGTTTAGTATAGGAAAATAGTTACATCCGGTAGAATTTTCTTATCTTCCAATATCGAAGTTTGGCTACCCTGTATATAAGAATGATCTTCAGAGTACTATTACATAGTGAGAACCAAAAATCTATCGCACCCCTATAACTTTAACCCAAAATGTACAAGAAATTTTATGGAAAATTTACCTTAATTTTGTATGTAAAATGCAATCTTTTTTGGTTTTCATAAAATATTTACCGTTTCCTTTAACTTATACCCCACATACACTATATCGTTTAAACGCTAATTAATTGAACTAACAATTCCTAAAAAAACATTTAGGGTGATTTATTTAAAAATTTTGAGGTATTGCCTGGTTTGCATTTTACTTTGCTCTATGTTAATGAACCGATAATAAAACTAATGAATACTAAATACAGTTAACGACATGGAAGTAACATGGTGTCATTTTACTGATAATTAGCTATATCTTTTTAAATACCCTATACAAGTGACCATGCTATATTTTTGCTCTTGATGAGATCTTTTGAATCTTATAGAAAATATGGTGTGTTCCATTTAAAAAAATGTTACATTATGCTGCCACGACTCTTTGGAACACCTTCTATGATCGATAATATTTTAAAATGTGCACTCAGTAACTGTACTAAAAGTTATATCTTTTTATTAATTAAGTTATCCTCCGATGTCAGAAGTTTGTGCTACCTTGTATAATAAGGGTGATACTAATAAACTTTGGCAAACAATTAATTAGTTGAATATTTGTCATCATGATGTAATTATTTCGTCCTTTCCTACTTCTCACAAAACCGAAGGAATACTTCTGGTAATTTAATGTCATATTATAATAACATCAAAACTGGAATTACAGAAGTGTTTTATTTTATTCTTGTTAGCGAGATTGAAATTGAGTGGACAAATATGGTGGGCCCTAACAAATTGAACATTTCAATGATACAACTTCGTTGTCCTTTAATAATGTCTGCAGTAAGAAACCTTCCTTATAAACTCTTCCTTACTTATATTACCAAAAATTAAGAGTGTGAAGAATGAAGTGATCTCCGCCCTATAAACATTCTTTCACATTTATTAAAAAGTAAATTTCTGCGCACCTTAATAAATTCAATATACTCCACAAGTACAATACGGTTTAAGAAGTTGCACTGATGATATAATTGTAGGTTTAGATTTTGCTTCATTTTTAAAGAGTTTGGTAGCACTAATCATTCTATTGGTTACTATGCATTTTGTTGAGTTCGACCTACTTTCTGTAAATGATTTAAAGAGTTTTTAAGCAATAGATCTCAATGTACTTTGTTATTTTTTATGTATGCATGTAATATTTTCCAATGTTTGAACTATCGTAAATTGTATGTATGTGCTAATGACTCGCAACTATACTTTTCTTCAAATTATGCGATCAAAGCCCAGCACTCCACAAATACTGATACTTGAAATCTTTTACAAATACCTGATGATCATAGCGTTGATATCAAAATTTTTTGATATGTTACTCTGTAGCAAGGTAGACAGAAACTAAGAGTTTAATATTAGACTAGATGAGCCAGCATGCTACCGTTGATTGAAATATTGGTAAAGATAGTCAACCGCTAGTATTTGCTTGTATCACGGATGCAATTCACATATGCATGTTGGGTTGCGTTTTGTTTACTTTTTCACCTGTACTGAAGCGCTAAGTTATAATGTGTACGATTCTTGAAATAGAATAGTTCAATTTATTCCACCGTTGTAAAAATGGCGCAACATACAATCCGTAAAATTTACTTTTGTCAATACAATGTACAATATTTAGTAAACGTATTAACTAGTAATTAAAAGTGACGAATTTTTCATTTATGAATAATACCATTGATGATACATATCTTGGATTTTAATGACAATGTTTTTTTTAATAATTTACTAAAATACATGCGAAGCGTTATTTGTTAAAACAGTTTGGTTTGGTCGGTGTTAGATAAATAAGAAACAATTATTTTACAAATTATGCTTGCACTTTTTCCAAAAATTAAGAGTGTGAAGAATGAAGTGATCTCCGCCCTATAAACATTCTTTCACATTTATTAAAAAGTAAATTTCTGCGCACCTTAATAAATTCAATATACTCGCACAAGTACAATACGGTTTAAGAAGTTGCACTAATGATATAATTGTAGGTTTAGATTTTGCTTCATTTTTTTAAAGAGTTTGGTAGCACTAATCATTCTATTGGTTACTATGCATTTTGTTGAGTTCGACCTACTTTCTGTAAATGATTTAAAGAGTTTTTAAGCAATAGATCTCAATGTACTTTGTTATTTTTTATGTATGCATGTAATATTTTCCAATGTTTGAACTATCGTAAATTGTATGTATGTGCTAATGACTCGCAACTATACTTTTCTTCAAATTATGCGATCAAAGCCCAGCACTCCACAAATACTGATACTTGAAATCTTTTACAAATACCTGATGATCATAGCGTTGATATCAAAATTTTTGATATGTTACTCTGTAGCAAGGTAGACAGAAACTAAGAGTTTAATATTAGACTAGATGAGCCAGCATGCTACCGTTGATTGAAATATTGGTAAAGATAGTCAACCGCTAGTATTTGCTTGTATCACGGATGCAATTCACATATGCATGTTGGGTTGCGTTTTGTTTACTTTTTCACCTGTACTGAAGCGCTAAGTTATAATGTGTACGATTCTTGAAATAGAATAGTTCAATTTATTCCACCGTTGTAAAATGGCGCAACATACAATCCGTAAAATTTACTTTTGTCAATACAATGTACAATATTTAGTAAACGTATTAACTAGTAATTAAAAGTGACGAATTTTTCATTTATGAATAATACCATTGATGATACATATCTTGGATTTTAATGACAATGTTTTTTTAATAATTTACTAAAATACATGCGAAGCGTTATTTGTTAAAACAGTTTGGTTTGGTCGGTGTTAGATAAATAAGAAACAATTATTTTACAAATTATGCTTGCACTTTATTTTTAACTTGCAAATAATAATGTTGACATTTGTTTGTCATTTAATAACTTCGTTAGGAATAAAGTAGAACATACTGGGAGAAATACCACTAGAGTTCAGAAACGCAAAATTATTGGTTTTTGTATCTACTTGTTTTACGTGTTCAGTTGAAAAGGATTTTAAATAAAAATTGGTTTCCAAATTTTTCAATTCAAAAGGCAACAAGTTACCGTGTTTTTTAGGGAAAGTGGGTTCCACTAGACCTTCAAATTTAAATTCACTTGGTAATAAAACCTATTCCTATTACTTCTAAAAATAAAAGTACTAGATTTTAGCTTGAGGTGTGTTGTCTCCCGACGCGGTGCGGATAATACGTGTATAATACACTATTCTTTTCTGTGACGAAATAAATGACGATTTAATATTGAAAATCATATTACAATAGAATTAGAAAATTATTGAGGGAAATTTGGTGTTAAAAATAGTACTCACTTTTTCCCGAGGGAAAAAATAATTTACGAAAAGTGACACTTTGTTATCTGTTAGTAGAGATAAAAGTTAGGATTTTACTCTTTGAAACTGTATCAAAATATCATGGTTTCGAATTAAAATAGTTTAATTAAAGTAAAATAGCTCATTAATTATAAACATTGTTTCAAAATTACAATTCCAACTGATCTAAAATAATAGTAATAATTTACAAACAATTTACACATAAATAATAACGTACCTAATACAATGCTATACATAAAACATATCCAAACATTTACACTTATTTATGCAGATAATATTCTTATTTTACGGTGTGGTTTTGTGACATCACTGTAATTATAGCTATTAGAAATATGTTTATTAGCCTCCCACTTTAAGGTTCGATATAGTTTTATTTTAACCAACTGATCGATAATTAACAGTTTATGAGTGTCGCATTCTCTGAACCATGAATTCACACTGCTGTTGAGACATTGTAACAAATAAACAGATAATCATTAAGCTTTGCATAGATGCTTCTTTAATGCGTTTATCATATCTTAAAATATAAGTACACCTAAAGTTGATATTGAAACAAATGTATTACGAGGAGTCTTCCGGATTATCGTTTATGAGTCACATTCCTTATCGGCTTAGTCAGAAATTCTACAATTGCATACTTTTAGCAACACCTTTAGTAAATGAGTAGGCTTGTTATAATATTGTTAAAAAATTTTAATTTCAATGACCAAAATTTAGAAATTTACTTGCGTAAGCCTAATAGATTTTAAAACATTTTCAACGGATAAACGATGTTAATGTAATAAATATATGAGTATGGAATTTTCAAAAGTATTTAAAGAAATTGTTTTTTGGGAGAACGTTTTTCAACGATTTCTTTACGAAATTAATACTTTTAAATCTGCAGGTTTTTTTCATAATAATAAACTTTATTCACATGTGTATGTATACAATCTTTGTACATATATGTGTTTGTCATGATGGTATAACCATTGTTATAACCTTACGTAAGAAAGATACAAATAAATATTATTACATTGAACAATTAACAGACAATAGAAAAAAATATATAACAAAGGACACACATTTAATTAGTACGTCGACAAAAATCAATAAATTCTTGTATATTGTAGAACGCATGTTTTTGTTTGTTTGTCAACATTGACTCAATGCACCAATATTTCAATCAACGGCATGATGCATTGGCAACAATGTCGTGCCTTAGCATAAACTATCAGCAAAATTACAGTTTTCTATTTCACATTTATCGGCAATACTGTTCTGTAAATTCTACAATACAATTGACGTATTTTCTTAGCACAAAGCGATACTACCGACCTCTGATGTTTAGAACAAATTTCGGGGTCGCATAATCCCGTAAGGTTGACTATCTTTACCAATATTTCAATCAACGATGCTACCCACCCGTACAGTAGTAAGTGTTACAATAAATTGACAATGCGATAAGCATATGAGTTGAAGCTGTGCGTTACAGTAATGAAACGAAACAAACTATTTGAGAAACGTTTGTGCTGATCAGGCGGCGCCACCTTGACAGATTTTAATATATATGATGAGGATTAGAGGTTACTTACTCGTCTCTTCCTTTTCCATGTTTTTAAGCGACTTATTTGTAGTACTTGTGCCATTCCATATATGGCCCTTGTTTAGATGGCCACGTTAATCGAATTCAAAGTGCAAAATAGTTGTTTGAGTTTTGTTTACGATATAGGTAACTAACAAACAGTGCGGTTGTTGAAAATGATCCAAAGGAGGTCTCTACGTTACTGTACGTTTTCTCATCGAATAAACTTGTGCAAAACCAAACCTAAGACCAAACCTTACCTGTATGAAAGGATAACCTTAATTAAGTGCATACAGTAAAAGGTCTCGTAAGCGAACACTCACGGTTCTTCTATTTTTGTCCGGTTATGAGAAATGTCCGGTTAAAAGAAACTGAATAATATATTAACTTGAACTTGATGTTTTGTATTAATTTAGATTAGGTACATAAATGATTTAAAAATTGTACACGTAAATATGTAATTTAAACAAAAGTACTCCTAAGATAATAAGAACAAAAACAACTATTACTTTTTACTGATTAAAGTCTATAATACTTGATTGGCCCAAACTTGTTCTCTTTTTTCTGCAGAAGACAATTTTGAAAGTGGCCTTCTAAATTTTTGATGATTTTAAGCGCTGTGAAATCACCATTTGAAAAAATGTTTTCAAACTGTCAATAACTCGCAGAGCATCCTCATAAGAATATTCCATGTTATCTGTTTGAATTTCGTTTTCTGAGTCCATCTGATTTTCATTATCATCTTCTTCTTTTTCTTCTTCTTCTTCTATAATTCCCTGGATATCTATATTGTCGTCTTCCATTAACACATTTTCATCTAATCCTATAAAATCTTCTAATTCAAAGTCGTTGTTTAAACCAATATGATGAGCACTCAATAATCCGAGTGTGGAAAGAGGATGTCATCTTCGGGTTCAAATTCTGTTGAAGTTTGTTCGTTCTTTTGAATCCCGCTTTGCGAAAACAATTTTGAATTGTTGTAGAAGTTACTTTATTCCAAGCAGTATTTATGAAATATAAAGCGTCTAATACAATGATATTCTTCGAAAGTTCTAACCCTCCCCATTTTTGACAAAATATGGGTTAAGATGAAAATTTAAAATTATGTATGATTCCGTGGTTTAAGGGTTGATATACTGAAGTGCAATTAGGCGGTAAAAAAATAACTTTGACATTTTTTATATTTAACTCACGAGGATGAGATCCAGCATTATCAACAAATAGAATAATTTTCTTTTAACAAATTCCAATTTTTCGGTCTAACTGTAATAGCCATTCACTCATAATTTCTCGTATCATCCAAGCCTTCTTGTTTGAATTCCAAAATACTGGTAAGTCGCTAATAACATTTTTAAAAGCTCGAGAGCAAACAAAATAGAACTGCCCTTCGCTCTTTGGACAATTTACATCCGAAGCATTTCTCAGATTTCAAAGCTAAGGCTTTGTCAGGTATTCCTCGAAAGAAAAGGGCACTTTATCAGCGTTGTATACATCTTCAGCTTGATATCCAGCCAACATAAACGGAAGTTTGTCCATAATCTGTTTTAAAAAACTTTTCTTCTGATTTACATTCATTCCAGATGCCACTTTAATCTAATATCGACTTTATTTTGGTAATATCCGCAGCTTGTGTTTTTCCTATCTTGAATCTGGATGCTAAAGCGCGAGCTGATAATTTTTCTTTGTTAAAAACATTAAGAATTTCCATCTTTTCTTTTAATGTAAGCATATTTTTTTTTGGGATCATTTTCGCAAAGAGAAACACGTGCTTTGGTTAAAGTAAATTGCAAGAGACTAAATAATACTAGAAGATAACAAATTGTATACAAGTAGTTTTCCAAAAAACACTTTAAAACCCACGCAACAGCACGTGTGCTGATTGTGCAGTTGGAAAATATGCGTCTGGTTATTAGAGATTTTCAATCGATTTTTTAAGAAATCCGTTGTCCGTGTCCGTTCATAAGAGTATCCGCTTGTTAGAATGTATTCTACATGCAAAAGTATGAAGTTAAATTGGTGCCGTAAAATTTGTCCGTTTGAGAGAAATGTCCGCTTATCGGAGCTGTCCGCAAGTAGGAGCTTCCACTGTATATTATTCAGCTATTTCCCCACCGATGGATTGATAGAAAAGCTCGGTGGCCTAGTCCGTGTCTTCTACCAAACTCAACCTCCTAGATTTTTTTGTTTGGGGTTATCTGTAGTTCTTAATTTACGAACTACTTCATCATTTATTTGTTAATAAAACAAATTCCAACTTGTACAAAAATTAATTTATTAATGTCCTCATAAATATTTTTGTAAAGAAAAATGTTTGTTTTGGATGTTTTCTATCACTCTTAAAGTTTCACGGTTGTTTTTGATACAAACTGTATGTGACGATAAAACTTATAATCAATGATCAAACAGAATTTTTTTATGTCCTTAATATATTTAATTAACTCCAGATCAAACATTTTACATACCTAGTTTATATTTTTTAAAAAAACCTTTTACAAACCAATTTTGTTTTCTAAATTTCCATGTAAACCAATTGTCATATTTAATGTTTGTAAAATAATTTTGACTCCTGAAGATGACTCACAATAATTTTTGAGTTTCAAACTAGTAAGTAAAACAAATAATAAATAATAATATTGGATTGCTCAAAGTAAATAGTTTATATTTATAATGAATTAGTTTAGATTTGTTTTATATTGTTAATAATCAACTAATAAGCATCTATTAAAAAAAAATAAAAACAATATGATTAAAAAGACTGTATGCAAAAGTTGTTAATTAAAACTTGTACAATTTCGCATCTCTTTTAGAAGGAAAAGAATTTATTATATTTGTCAAACATTTTACAAACAATTGTAAATAAAGGTAATAAAAAGTAATTTGTTTTAATTTATTTTATTTTCATGAAAATCAAGGTGAAAGAATTGTACAATCTCTAATTTAATTTTTATCTAGAACAAGCGCATGATCAGTTTCTTTGAAACTTCTTTGGCTCAAGTAGGTACTCGCTTTGTAAAGAACTTTTTACTTCTCGCGAATGCCAAAGCCTGGAATTACATATATGAAAATATAAAAATTATAGATTTTATAAGCAAAATAGTATATTAAAGAACTAGTTTCAGAAGACGCATTTTATAAGACGAGTCGCTAAAATGCTTTCTGAAACGAATTCTTTATACTATTTTTTCTATTTTGGGCTTTTCAGATTGATTTTAAAATAAAATTTCGCGAGTTTTTAAATTTAGAAAATTTTGAAGTGTAATTGCTAAGATGGCAATATTTTCATTAAACTTTGGTTTAAATGCTAGTTTAAGTTTAATTAGTACATGTATCATATGTTTCATAAAAAATGTGTGGAAATAAAAATTAAGTAGATAAATAAATCTACTGAACATTAATTATGATTTAAATTAATGCCGAACGTAATGACAACTTGGACGTTATCAGTGTTACCACCGTTCGGAATAAAAATTGTCCTATTTCTATAAAAGAACTCATTTAGGTGCTTTTATAGCTCTGTAAGCGACCCAAAATAGAAAAAATATTTTATTAAATTTTGCATTATTTGAGTGCCATAATCTAAAAATTAATTAACACATTTCACTCATCTCAAACACAAATTACGTTTTGTTTCTTTTTATAGCGGTTATTAAAAAAGAGTATTAATGCAACAAATTCATTATTGTAGCACCTGCACATAAAGTGGCTTTTGATTAAATTGATATTTAATATCTATTACGGTATCCTACGCTCCAGATTTGAATTTAATTTTTGTCATTAAATCTTTATTTTCATTATTTGCGTTATGAAATTGTAAGCTATTTGTGCACCATTTTTAAAATACTAAAACAAAATTGATAACATCTGCTGACTAAAATAAGGTTAATTAATGGACTTAATAAAACTTTCATTTCAAAACTACTTATAAAAAATATTCTAAAGCAAATTAAAAATGCCACTCCTTAACCCTTTCATGGGCGCGAGGAAAATAATTGTGGCATTTATTTTGTTTTTCTTGAATAAACATTTAATCGTGTCCTCTTGATGATCCATCCTTAAAATTTTGTGAAAAATGATCCCCTCTCTTTTCATTCATGGTGGGAATTATAATTCCCACTACCCACATAGATTTATATCTTTTTAGGATTAGGTAAAATAAAACGGACATTTCTAATTATTTTATCTTTATTTTAACGCAGTAAATTATTACAATAAAATTAAAACTAATACACACTGTTCTGTTGTAAAATTTATTCTATTTTCCATGAAATCGGTTGAAACATGGCTGAATACACAGAGGTACTTGACAGGACAAACATATGTATCTCGTTCTTTTTTCGTTTACTTTTGTGCTGCACAACCTGCATCTTTTGTATGTCCTTTCTTGTTTGGGTAGATGATTACCAACATTAGATAATCTAACTTCATCTGGAATAGCACGCTTATTTGATAAGAATGGCACTGGTTTATTACGGCGTTTTCTGGAAGTAAATCCATTTATGAGTTGTCTTGCCAAATTGATTCTGAATGACAGCTGGTTTACTGCCCTCTTTCTGCTTGTATTAATAAGAATATAAGAATTAACTATTGCCATATCGATAAGATAATATAGAATTCTATGCCACCATTTCGTAGATCTCCTACCAATGGAATATCTCTCATGCAGCTGATCAAATTTGTCGACGCCACCCATAATTCGATTATATTCTGCTATCACCCTAGGGCAATAAACAGTCACCCTAGTTCCTGCCTTGTTTCTTCGCAGCACACTTGTTATCTCTTTTGGCGAGAAGTAATTTGTAAGAACATGAACATTTTTACTATCCATCCATTTGACTGCTGATAATTTCCCATTTGTTGCAAACATGAATTCTCCACGTTGAAGTTTGGTTTTATTCCTGTACATGTCGGGTAAATTTTTTCTATTTGTTCGCACAGTGCCGAGGGCATATATTCCGTCATGTAGCAATTTCTCCATAAGGCCAACGGAGGTGAAAAAATTATCAAAAGCTACTATACAATTTTTATTTTTCAGCGAAGAGGTAAGATTTATTATATACTCTACCGTAATTACCATCATCTGCTTTCAGAGATTTTCCAGTATATATATCGAACTTCCATATATACCCTGTAACAGAGTCAGCTAGGCACCATACTTTGTAGCCCTTTTTGACTGGCTTCATAGGCATGTATTGCTTCAAAGAAGACCGTCCTTTGAAAGCAATCATTGACTCGTCCACAGCCAAAAATGAGGAATGTTTGTACGGCTTGGTAAACGAGGCATTGAGCATATCAATAAGTGGCCTCACCTTATGAAGTTTGTCGTATCCTGCCTTGCCCTTCTGTTCAGCTTTGGTATTATCATTTATGTGAATATTCTCAACCAGTTTCTTATACCTTTTCGATGACATGACTTGTGATACGGAGGGAACAGTTAGAAATGGATCACTCGACCAAAAATTTGCCAAATGTGGAAGTTGATGTATTCCCATTACAATCATAATTCCTATCAGTGCTCTGATCTCTTCTTTGGAAGTGTTTTCCCAATTTTTTGATGGACCTTGTGATTTGGTACTATTTCTATCTTGCGTTGCATATAGATTAGTTTGTTCGATAATGAGCTCCAAAATATCGTCATTGAATATTAGATTAAAGTAGTTGATTTCCTTTGATTGTAGAGGAGCTTGGATTATAGCTTCTGCATTTTTGCAAAAGTCTATATTCACATACTCTAAATCCTCGCCATTTTCTATCCAGGTGGAGAACTCTTCGTCGTTCTCAACATCACTCTCTCTACTACCGGAATCTTCTTCTAGTACCGGAATCAACTCTGGATATTCCGGCCTGAAGAGGTGATCGGTGGGCTCAGGAAGTACAGGAGAAATAATACGACTTGTTGAGGGTGAATTAGAACTGGTATCAGAAGCTGTACACTCTAGAATTTCCATTTCTTCGTTAGCTTCATCATCTGGTTCTTCCTCTGAGTTTTCTTCATTATCTGGGAGACTATAAAAGAACTCGAGAGCCTTCTCGCGATGACGAGGGTTATTCAAATCCCACATATCTGCAAAAAACATGTTCATATAATAGGTTTTCGTATGGGCAGTGGGAAGAATACTTCCCACTTACAAACTTCATTTGTCTTACATTATGAAAATCAGAATAATGAAAATACACCTAAATATATATTTTGAACATATAACTACATCTACTTTGTAAACAAAAGTCTTATATCTTACCTTATTCAAGAGATGATTACAGATTAGTCAAATATGCTCTAAATTAGTTTTTCAAAATGACGACAAAACGTGATCATCTGTAGAAAATAAACGATTGACTGAACTATGATATTTTTATGAAACAATTTCTAGTTAAATGAGATTCTATATGTCACAGGTAGATGGCATCACCAATACCACTTGAGATTATTAAGTCACGTTGCTTATAGAACAGATTTTTGATGGTGGGAAAATAGTTTCCCATCACCTAGAAAGGTTAAAGTGCAATTGGCTAACTTTACTTAAAAAGGTATGATATCTAAAGTCTAGTCCAGATGCAACGTTTTGGACAAAGTTTTATTTATTGCAGTCATAAAACGGAATACAAATAGAGCGTCCACACGGTACATATTTTGCGTTTAATTCTGCCATTTTTGGTGACATCGACTATTAAATTTTGTACTTTTACTAATTCTTTTCGGTACCACTCCTCAAGAATTAATTTGTTTTACAACCGTTTCCATTTTGCGGTTTTATCAATTTCTTTAAATTTTTCGACCAAATATATGCCTGACTCTTTTTGCCTCTCTTTTTGATTTTTTACGCCAATTACATGAAAAGCTTTTAGGTAACCGACTAGATTGAGTAAGAAACTTTCGGACGCATTGCCGAAGGTCTGATATTTCTCACAAAACTAACAATAAAAGGTATATAAAACGCTCACTCCGTTTTATCCACAGGTTCCGTCTTGTCTGTGCAAATCATGGATAACTATTTCTCCCGACTTATGTTATTTCTTCTGGACCAAAACTACGAACTTGTAGTTTTTGCATCTTTAACTCCTTCCTTCTTCAAAAACGGTCCTAAAGTTTTTCCATAATTTCTAAGCAACACCAACTATTAGTACCAAGAAGGTTATTAAGAATACCAACTTGTTAGAAACAAAGTAGTTTCACACAACAATGAAGATGGTGTCTAATAACCAACAATTAAAAATTGCAGAAAGTAATAATAACGGCGCATGTAAAAATTGAAAAATTTTGCGTAATAAAGGTAATGCAGTTAATAGTTCTAAAAGGTAAAAAAAGAAAAAAAACCAAAACCATAACAAACAATAAAGTGTAAGTAATTAAGTAGGTAATTAAAATGTCTGATAAAATACTGTGTGTGATTCTACATATTTATGAAAACAAAAAAGTCAGCAAAGTCGACATAAAAGGAAGATGACATTAAAATTTAAAATTCAAATAAAACAAGGCTACAACATAAAGAAAATGGCATTGATTCAAAAGATATAATAATAATTATAGTTATAATAATGTTTATTTCCAAAGAGATCTGTATATAGATATCGTCAAACATACGACGCCTGTTCAAATTTGACCTGGATTTTAATTTTTTAGGCTCATCTAAGTTAGCATGTTGGAAACTTTTAAACGTTGACTAGTTGATCCGGACTAATAAGCGAAAATTTGTGAAAGAAATTGCTGGGATTATAAACATTTGTGTTGATAGTGTTCAAACTATTGTCCAAGATAAACTTAAATTTAGTAAAGTTGGTGCTAGGTGGATTCCAAAACTTTCCGTAGTGCAACAGTAGAAACCACATCAAGTTTACAGAGAACAATTGCTTCGCTAGGTGTCTGAAGACAATAACACACCATTATACCCGAGCAAGCAAGAATGCTAGAATGAAATGGGGTCACTCAGGCTCATCTCCGCCTAAAAATTCAAAACACAACCATCGCCTGGCAATGCGGTAGAATTATGTAAATTTTCTCGAAGAAAGAAAAACGATTCATTCAACATATTACAGTGGGCTTGGAAAGATTAAGCTAGTCATCCGAACGAAAAGACGAGATCTCGTAAGCAAGGGCGTTATTCTACTGCACGATAACGCTTGCCCACAGACATCCCATCTAACTTACGATACATTGGCTGAATTAAACTGAGAAGTATTGACTTACTTCCCCATACAGTCTCAACTTGGTCCCAACTGACTAACATAACAAAATTTCGCATGAGACATAACTGCCTCATCAAAACTTGAGTTTTTTGTGTTATTTAGCATTCGCCACCTTCAATAAGAGATCCCGATGTTCTTATTACCGGCATCTGCTATTAAATATGCACTTTATGTGAGACCAATTTACTATATAAAACTTTAGTTTGAATCAGTAAAGATGTACTTATCGAATTTTGATGAACATTATATTCCTGAATTGTGAATAAATATATCTTCACACTAAACTTTCAATGAATTTAAAATGTGGAGGTCGGTAAGTATTCCAGAGTAGGTACTCTATCGTGAACAAGTAGGTAAATCATGTTTTTCCGAAGATCACCACTTTGATTTAAGCATCAAGTCGTCACGTGGTTTTGTCAGTACACTATGCAGGTTTTACTTTTGTTTGGGACACCTACAATTAAATAAACACACAGTGATTTGTATTAACCATATGAAATTGAATTGAAAATCGATAAGATGCTTTTATTTTGACTCGTTATCATAGCAACTAGAGAACTGCGTGCGATCTATACATTAATTTAAAATTTCAGGATTGATTTATAATTGTGGTTGCCAAAAACATACCAGGGTAAATTATTCTTGTATTTTTTGTGACGAAAGTCATTTTCCAATTGTATAAGGGTGTTCTATACCAAGATATCACAGTTTTGGTGCAATTTACATTTTTTTAAATTAATAGTAAAATGATTTTAAATAAAAAATGCATACGTAATCTAATCAGTAATATCATTTATGACATTACAGTCTGCTAATAATTGTCTGAAGTCCATAATCATAAATTTAAATTATCATCATAATCGTTTTCTGTCAAATGCTGGTGTAATTGAATGTGATACGTATGATAGTGATTCTAGTGATAGTATTCTACACATACTCATTTGACTGATCCCTAACATCCGAATTTTTTTTTCTTGTATTAAGGTTTTCTGTGACAGATGGACTCTTTTATAATCAAAGTAAATGTCAAAATGGTCCGTTTTTCTTAACTAGTTACAAAAGTTTGTTTCGTACATATGTTTTAAAAATAGTAACATCGGTCAAACCCGATTAGAATTTGAATTCGAATTTTCAAAATATATTGTATGTAATATATGTAAACTAACATGATTTTTGTAACTCATGTGATTATCAAACTAATGTCTTAAAATGTTATTAACTAATTAAATTACGTATGCATTTTTGTTTTGGGTCTCTCGCTACCATCAATTTAAAGAAATGTATAAATTGTCCAAACACTTAGTCATAGAACACTCTTATACCATTCAAAAGAGGACGTTTTGTTAACCTTATGAATTAATAAAGCACATAGTGTTCCGTTTAAAATAAGGCTCATATTACATTTTAAATGATCTATTAATTAACTTGTAAATTCTGAACACCCTGTAAACAGATGTTTAATACTCAATCATAGAATACATTCATCTAACGATCTAGGCGTAATATTAAATTTGTAATGATTTGTTTTATTAGAAGACCTTTTCAATACTTCATATTTTAAGAAAAGTCGACACTCTGTATTTAGGTATACAAAACCTTTATAAAAATATACCTTATTTTGTACGGACAATAAAAACGCAATAAAATACATAGTGTTACATAAAATACTTTTGGACATACTGTATATTTCAAAATAATTTTTAATATGTAACGTTTATCACCTACAAGTTACTAAAATGACAAAACTTTTACAGTTTTGCTTTAATAGAAATAGTTGCAGTATTATTGTTCTTTGTGTAAATACAGATTTTGGCAAAAGTTTAATATATTAATCATTGGCATAATTCAGACACGTCCTTGCTCATTAAAATGCATGATCTCATACCATTCAGTTGCAAAAACCTCACTGTACAAAAATTTCTAAACACTAAATATTACTTGTTCTATGCTTACAAAATACTTATTTCAAACACCCAGGATCCATGTTATATCCTACATCCTTGCCTAATTACTTAACACCAATCATTCATATTCAAGTGTCGTTCTTAGATTTCTGAGATATTCAACGACTACAAAATGAACTAAATTTGTTTTAGTTTTTGATAAAATTATAGATTTTTGTTTCAAATTTTTGATTATGGTATAAATGATTGTCTCATCAAGTTAACAATTAAATAATCAAAATTAACGATAAACGACGATGAACACAATTACAACTAGAGATAATAATTACAACGGAACGATGGAATAACTGACAAATGATAACATTAGCATAAATTAATTCACTATCAGTTTAAGCGGCAAATTTTCATTTTTTAATATTCAACACTCACCTGATTAGGCAATCATTTATAGAAACCCTATACTGTCATTTACTTGTAAATAATAATTCATATAAATTTTTTTATGAAGAAAAATATAGTTGATGTCTATTGCTTACTCAATGTATTACCATTGATTATAAAGTATTAGGTATTACCGCAGTTTTTTGCGATTAGTATAAAACTTCTATCTATAATGGTACTATATAAAGCAGCGGTTGCCAATTTGTGGATACACAAGGTCTACCTTTTGTCATAAAAATGTCGCGATCGACTTGTTGTTATACCGTACTTTATGTTGAATGTAGGAAAAAGATGTAAAATACATACTATGTCTTTGTGCAAGATGGTATGGATAAGTAAAATGTAGAGGAAGTTCTATGACGAGAGGAATATACTTAAGGAGATGATTATACATTTTATTTCCAACAAAAGTTTATATAAATGGGTGTCCGATTTTCAACTGTTTTAGAGATATTAAGGGTTTATTTAATTTTTCGACATTGCTTCATATCTGTTCAAATTCCGATCTTTCAATGAAGATGAAAAAAAACGATTATATCACGCGAATGAGGATATAATGCAAGCAGACGGGCTTGTGCCAAGTCTACATGGTTTTTCATTTCTGGTTGAGGAACGACTTTGTGATGTTGCAAGTATGAAGTATGTTGGCTTTCTGCGCTTGCTATGCAGGTTCTGAGGAAGATTAAGTTTATGTTAGGTATTCCGTGAAAGTGTGTGGTGTGATTCCAGACAGACATGATAAACGGAATGATGCACCGCATGTTGTTTTAAGATTCTTTCGAGTTTGAGGCTAAGGGTTGGTATTTAGTGTTTTTCTCTGTATGTTTGAGAACTATGCTGCTATCTGAGGGAATTACAATGTTTATTATATAAGTTACATGTTGTTTTTATTAATTAGCGTTATATCTTGTCTATTGTGCATGATGGTTTTATCAGTGTGGATGGTGAGATCCCAGTATAATTTCAACTTCCGTTTTCCAGTACTGACTGTGGTGCATATTTGTAGTATGGATTTATGTCTGCATGCAGTTTGTGTAGCAGTACGAGTGTCAGGTGTATTATTTTGGCAACAGGTTGTGTCTGTCGGTGTGCCTGCAGGGAGTTTGCATCCTGATGTTATGTGGTCTATTGTTTCAAGATATTGCATTTATCATCCACTATTGTTGTGTCCTTCAGGATGTATTTTCTATAATTCTTAGTTGTAATGACCTGGTCCTGTATGGCAAGAATAAAGCCCTCTGTTTCTGGAAATAGTTGTCCAGTTTCAAGAAATCTGTAGGATAGATGTTTGTTGATGTGCATGTTATGGGCTTGATTGTAATGCTTGCCATGCAGTGCTTTGATGACCACATTGATTTCTTCTTCTCCAGCGTCTTACCTCCTATATTATTTTGCAGTTTGGTTAGATAGGTTGAGTGGTGTGTAGTTCTTGTCGGCTTTCACTATTGTTTTTGTGTGGTCCTTTAAGTATGTTCTCAGTGTGTTTATTTGACTGTTGTATAGTTGGTGTAGATTGATCATCCCTCTTCCTCCTTCCTCTCTTTTGATGTTGATTCTCTCTTTGCATGAGTTAGGGTGCAGCATTCTACTGCCTGTGAGTTTAACTCTTGTCATGATGTTTAAATTATCTAGATCGGTAGATGACCATTTGATTATGCCAAAAGAGTATGTTAGAATGGGAATAGCATACGAGTTGATCGCCTTGAAGAGGTTTTTGGAGTTGAGCTTTGTCTTGAGAAGTTGCTCTAATCTTTTTCTGTATTCAGAAGTCAGGTGTGTTTGATAAGGGTGTGATCTATTCTAGTGCTTTGTTGAAAGCCAAGGTATTTATAGACTTCATTGTGATCAAGTTGCTAGAGGGATTCGTTGTTAAGTGTCTTTTGCACTGTCTCACATATCCACTTGCCTCGTTCCAAATGTAGTGTCATACACTTATCCATGCCAAACTCCATCTTGATGTCTCCCGAGAACTTATCCACTACCCTGAGAAGTTGTTGCAGCTGAGGTTCAGTTGCTGCATATATTTTAATATCATCCACATACATAAGATGGTTTATGGTGTGCGTTGTTGTCTTTAGATATTTGATCTGGAATCCGTACGTGGTGTCATTTAGGATATTAAATAATGGGTTTAGGCAGAGGCAGAACCACAGCGCACTTAATGCATCACCTTGGAAGATACCTCGTTTGATGTTGATGTGTTCTGTTTGTACTATTTGATTGTCAGTTGGGAGTTGTATTCTAGTCTTCCATTCTTTCATGACTGTTGTAAGAAAGTGTCGTATGACAGGATGTATTTTATAAATCTTTAAGATTTTCGATAACCATGAGTGAGGGATTGAATCAAAAGCTTTTTATAGTCTATGTATGCCAAATGGGGATTTCTTTGTTCTTTTTCTGCTTGTTTCATGATTGTTGAGTCTATGATTAATTGTTCTTTGCAACCTTGACTTCTTTTCGACACCCTTTTGTTCTTCAGTGAGTATGCTATGTCGGGTGAGATGTTCATCAATCTTGTTGCATCGATTGGCAGTTATTATCTTATAAATTGTTATTAGACAGGTTACAGGTCTATAATTAGCCGAATTCTGTGTTTTGTAGTTTTCGGTTTGATGTAGGTGGTGCCTTCTCTCGTGCCTTCTGTTATGAAGGGTGGTGTGCTAAGTGAGGGTTTTGAACAATCCTATTGATCTGTTTCGTAAGATTATTATTATTATTATTATTATTCATAAATTTAGTGTAGCTGTTTAAAAATTAATTAAAAATATAATCCCTACGTGACTGTAATTTAAATGGTAACACTAATGGTTAAGAACGTAGTGAATTTATTTTTAAATCATAACCCGTTTTCAAACTAATGAAAAAATCTAAAACATTAATAACCTATTTTCACACGATTTGATTCTTTTTCGGTCGGGGTCATTGTTAAAACAAAAACGTGTTTGACGATTGAACCGTGTCGAAATGATAATAGTTTTGCCCACTATCAAGGAGAGAAACTTGAACAAACAAACGGAAGTTTAGATAGGTCTTTAAAAATTAGGTAATCAACAAACTAGAGCCTAAGCTGAAAGAAGTCTAGAAAAAGTATTTGAACCGTACTTTATTTTTGTCGTTGAACGTTCTTTAGTAACAGCATAAAAAAATTAAATCGCTTATTATGGTTTGAAGGTTTTGTTTTATTCTATTCAAAAGATGCTTTAATAAATTTCTTCTAACGCAACATAGAAAAACTCTTTTTACTCAACATAAAAATTAAGACAAAGAACTTTTTTCTTAAGACTGTCGATACCAATCTGAAGGTTGTATTATTTGAATGAACTTTAATTAAAAATTTAACAGGTTTATGTGAAATTAGAAATCTGTTTAGTTTACAAAGATAAAAGATATACCTACTTGAAACAGAACAGAAAAAATTACAAATAAAGATTACAGTTTTAAAAATTGCTATCAAAACTAGATCACGCAGCTCGAGGTTATTTTCAATAACCACATGTGTTATGAAGGGTTTGCAATGGACCCAGACTTCAGCAAATACGAATAATAAAGTAAACAAGTTTGACCTTATATGTGCTTACTAACCATTCCAAAAATTAATTTTTCGGAATTAGTTGCAAACTTTTAACTGTTTAACAATGGATTACTTCCGTAATGAGAACACAAACGCTTAGGTTAAGGGTCATGAACTATCGTTACAACTAATACAATAATAATAATAAAGTGATAAGTGTTTTCATAAATCCATCAATCAATAGTTAATTGCAACGCAATTGAAAATTATAAGATGCAATGTGTTATTCTATATTTTATTCGTTATCGTTTGTAATTTTCCGGGTTTAAGCGTACGTGTTTTTCAACACATCAGTATTTTAAATAATATACACTACACAGATAAAAATCTATAGAATTTTAAACAAAATATAATCCTATCAAACCACTACGATTTGATAATCGACTGTAAATGTTTTAATACAAAAAAAAAAGAAAATAACATTTTCAATGTTGTATAGCCTGAAATAAATGTATCTGATGCTCTACCCTTTATCCATTTCTTTTATATTAATTTGTTTGTTATTTTATCCGTATCCGACACCTCTTTATTATGACGCCATAAAAATGATGATTTTGATTGAATTATGGGGTTTATAAAACAAGTTTTTTTGAATCAATAATTAAATTATTTTTACATAATTCAAGTTTACAGAAAATTGAATAGTTGGTTTATTGAACATCAAAAAATGCATTGTCTGAGTACCTACATAAAATTACAATTACCTAAGTATATGAAACAGGAATCTCACATAAATCTATTTCTTGAGGTTTACGTTAACATTTATATTAAGGGATATAACAATATAATTTCCCAGGACCGTACTAAAGACGCCTGGACCCCTTTAAGCGAAAAAACACACTGTTTCTAGTGGAGGCGACGTATCGCACCCTAATGTGGGTGCTTCTTCTTGGGATATTATATTGTAAATTTACAGAAAAAAAACTGTTTCAACATACACAAAAGATATAACTTTGTTTGCTTCATTTTTGTCACTTTACTGTTGTTTCCACATTCATTCAGATTTTTCTTCTCAGTATTCACAATAATATTGGCTTTTCACCCACTATCTTCTTAGCAATGTCCATTTTGCTCAAAATTGACTCTCCGACATAGCCTTAGGTCACGATTGTCGATTTCCATCGACCATGACGTTGAACCATGCCAAGATCGCCTCAGCATCATACAATAAAATATTTATTCCCACTGTTATACTGTGCATTTCCTATTTCTATACCACAAAACAGCCTCTTGTGAAATATTCTTAGCTCATAGATATATTATCTACAAATATTCGTTAACTAATTTTTTCAACTCAAAAGAAGTATAAAGATTAATTGGTTATATTTGTTTCGACATCTTTACAATAAAATTCGATTGCTAATCAACTACTAATAAACCCAATGAATGATTTGATGCATTAGGAATTCAATAATAATAGGGAATAAAATTATTTTTAGACCATCGTAATTTCTCTTAAAATGTGTAACTAATAATATTCTTAATTATTTGTTCTAGTTCTAGTCATATAATCAATTATGAGTAAAAATATAGTTTTCATCAGGATACAATACTTCAACTGAAGGCTTCATAACATTTTCTAAAATGTGCGAATATTCTTCAGAATTAAGACGACCGTCTGTAACTCAGCAAACTCCCGGTCCGGGCGAGCTTACCCAACTCCATACGTTAACTAAGAAACTGAGTTTATGATTATGCTGAACCCGTTCTTTCCGTTCGGAATACTTTTACAGGCCCATCGTGGGTACTATTAAATATTTTTTTATCGCTAAAAATTACTGTATTCTAAAAGTCAAGTGGTTTATTTACATATTGTCTTGCAAATTCTAGCCTGTGCCTAATGTTGTCTTGACTTAGGTCATCTTTACTGGCAAGAAACTCTATATCTGCTATCACAGTGTTGAATGTAGAAAATGGTTGTTCTCTTACATAATTTACTAATGCAACATCTTGTGCTGGTGTAGATATTCTGGGTCTACCACTACCGATAACTCTTCGTAAAGTATGTTCGCGGGTCCATTTTAATCGCAAACATTCGTAAGGTACTTTTGGTATATCTAGCATCCGAGCAATTTCACGCATACTACCACTCTTCGCTAACTCCAAGACAATATGCGCTTTCAATTCGGGGCTAATATGAGGAGGCAGTTTTACAACACTACAAATTTTTAACTATGGTTAAATTTGAACTCTTTTCTGTATTTATATGTTCCAACTACCCCTACCCGGACAACAAATGTTTAGTAATTACATAAGACCATAACTAAACACAATATTGTATATTTTGCCATTGTAATAGTAATTAACTTCTACAGTGGTAGTAACGCGTGATTCAAAAATTTTTTCATCAAACTTTGCCATGAACGACAAATCAAGAAATAATAGGTGTATCTTAGCTTAGCTTGTACAATTGTCAAATCTGACAGATTTAATTTTAACACATCAGTTTTATGCATTTAGAGTAGACGTACGTAAATTTTCTCATGGTCCACTTTGATGAAAGATTTTTGAATCACGGATATAATGCAGCAAATACATTTCATTGTAATTTTAACTTTACCTATTATTGTATGTATTAAGTATACAATAGACTTTTCTAAAATCTAAACCAGTGGTACAGCTTATAATGCAGGAAATGAATTATGTAAATGAGGGGAAAGTAGTTTTATACAATGAGGAACTGATAAGCTTGTAAGGATTAAGTTTATAATA
Source organism: Abscondita cerata (assembly GCA_030710515.1). Taxonomy (NCBI): domain Eukaryota; kingdom Metazoa; phylum Arthropoda; class Insecta; order Coleoptera; family Lampyridae; genus Abscondita; species Abscondita cerata. The sequence goes on from JALBCR010002006.1 coordinate 47,495, forward strand.
GAGGTTTTAATTTTTCTAAAATTTAAAGAACAAAACAAACGGGATACCAACAGCAAATTGTTATTTTGCAATTATTTGGTAATGATCAGTTAGAAAAATAGTATGTATTTGTTTATCAATTTGATATAAAACTCGAACTGCAAATGTTTAGTAATAACATTCTTATAAAAGACCATAACACAACTCAGAATTGTATATTTCGTCAGTGTAATAGTAATTAAAACAATAAATCTCAAAACTAGTAGTGTAATGCAGGAAATGAATTCTATTGTAATTTTAGGAAAAATAGCTGATGAACTATTATTGAAAATATTAAGTTTACAATGGAGGATTTAAACTTTTAAAATCTAAACAATTAAACAAACGTGAAACCAACGGCAAATTTTTATTTTGTAATTATTTTTTTACCAAATGAAACAACGAAGACAAAGAGGAGGTACCTGTTACTTCTTTCTTTGCATGAAAGGTTTACATAACACCAAAGCACAGTATAAAACTTCGGTTATATAAACCTTGCCGCCAGCAGCATGCAGCTAAAAGTTGATGTTCACAATAAACATAATCGATTCTTACAAAAAGTAGATGTTTTCGATTATCAAATACCTATGAATATTGATATTACGTTTTTTTTTCTAAAAAATATAGGTTTAGATGTCATTTCTGTGACACGTAACTTATTCACTTGAGTAATTCCTGCTGGGAGGTATTTACCAAACAAAACAGCAGCGATACTCGTAAGCCCGCTTTACAATATAAAACATTATTTTAAAAACACCGTTTTGTCCCATTTTTTATTTCTTGAGTTTACATATCACTATCAATACTGTCTTTATCAAGATTTGTATAAAAATATATACCAAAATAGTGACAGTGGGAACCGGTTTTATGATTTACCATTTTCCTAAAATTTCGTAAAGACAGTACCTAATATATAGGAAACGAAAAGAGATCAATTAAAATAGATATAACAATGTACATACGCTGTGAGACAACACGGAACTTTAAATAATTCGTAGCTACTTTTAAATAGCTTATTTAAACAATACAAAGTTACACAACAGTTATTTAATGATCAAAACCGGTAAGAGTTGTTTACTGGTCGAAGGGAATAGTTTTTGTGGCTCAGAAAACCAAATATAAAATTGGTAAATGTCAAACTCATACTTTTGTGACACTATAATTGACTAAAAAATCTCCAATCTCACTATCAAAAATATCAAAGGACGCTCAATTATCTTGGAGATTTATAAACACCAGTAAACGTATTGCAAAAAAATTAATTTGGATTGTTGGAATCATTGAATATCAGTTTTGTCATCAATTTTTGGGTAAAATTTTGAAAAATGGATTTGGAGATAATTCGGATGCGTGGCAGTAGGATGTTTGGCTATTATTATCCTAAACAAGTCGAGAGCACAGTATGAAAATTCTTTCCAGTTTTCAAAGAGTGGTGAAAATTATGAACAAATTAGCGAAATATTATATTATTATTTTATAAGAAGAAATTAAAACTTATACCACGAGACATTTTGGGGAAAAATACTACATATTGAAATCTACAATTCTTCATAAGGAAGGAATCGATATTTCAAAATTCACAACTCGAAAATTCCGAACAGTCTCAAAGTTATTCGGAAAAACTCGAAAAAATTTTTGAAAAAATCTAATATTTTCATTATCGTGACAGTTATTGAAAACGTTGATTGTATAATAATAAGTAGTAAAATAATTTTCAAAAAACAAATAGTTTTCGAGATAGTTCTAGAAACTTTTATTTTTAAATAGCGCCATTTTGGGCTTTATAATTAAAAAAATTTAACTTTATTTGGTGTCAATAATGTGCAACAATCTAGGTTTCGGGTAATAAACTTCTGCTTATTCTAAAATAATTATCTTACAAAAATAGGCCATGAAAACAAATAAATTATGTTGTCATGTCTTTAAACTAAATTAAAGTTTGAATTGTATACTTTCATCTTATGTAGATGGAAAACATACCACATTACCCATTTAGTGAGAAACTGACTATTTTATAAGTAATAAGTTAAAATTGACAGCGGAAACTTTTATTTAGTTTAAAGGCATGACAACGTCACACATTGGTTTTATTGTCAACTCACTGTATTACAATAATTTTCAATTCATTTTGCATATTTCTACATTCTATACCGTGAACCGTTTTCGGGAAAAATCTATTTAAACTTCTCATCTATCTAGTATGCACTTATGCAAACTAATAAATAAATTTTCAAATTATAACAAATGGTCATAGAAAATAAGAACAATAATAATTATGTCGATACTTTTTAAACATTCAAAAAGCCAAATAATTGAATATTAAAAGAGTAAACCTGACGATGGCTGAATTACACAGAGTCGTTCTCGTCCTTTCCATAAATATTCGTTTATTTTCGCAAATTAGTAGCATCTCAATGAAAAATGCAAATTGTTTCTCATTTGAATTTGTTTAGTTTATGTAATTAGAATTTTTTGTAAATATAAGTATATTATTTAGATTTTTGCATTCACACACATTATGATATTTTTCTACGACCAACAAAAAAAATAAGAAAGTCATAATAATTTACAAAATCACTACCTCCGGTAGTATTCTTAAACCAAAATTGTAAGTTAATTTTAATTGTACAATACCACACTAAACGAGCCGCTTATAATTACAATAAATTAAGCAGATTCAAGTCATTCTATCGTGCACATTCTAATAAATAAATGTACATAATGACGTCATTTAAGAGAAATTCAGTTTTACTGTCATTTGAATTAAACGGGTGTTAAAATATTCAAAAATATCTAAACAGACACTTATATAGAGAACATTAACATAATATGTTCCGTACAAAATCCTTGTTCATTTGAAGTAGTGATAAGATCAACTGGTCTAAAAGCTTTTAATTTGTGCTCTGGCGAAAATAGTTTTTATTACTGAGATTTTTAAAGCAAAAAAGATATCGTAACCATAAAATGTTTGTATTACTATTCTACTAATAAATTCGCTAAAATAAATCAAATAAGAAAATATTTGTATTCACTTTTATTAAGTTAATCGTTTGAGTTTCCTAACAATAATGAAGACATAAATGAAAAATAAAAAAATAAGTTATTATATTCAAAGTGGCATAATGTTATTTAACGCAAAAAACTGTACAGGGTGTTTCCCAACCAATTTAGCCGATCTGTATATGGGAAACTACTAGGACTAGAGCTCTGAAAGTTTGTATGGAGCAGTTTCTCATATGCTCGTTTCAGCTAAATATTCTACAACTTCCGGTTAGACAGAAGTAGACCATAACTTTTATTTTAAATAGAATGTTATATTTTTAATTAAAGTTTTGAAATCTACGCAAAATTCTAATATCACTTTAAATGAGACATCATATGTTTAAATGCGTCATTTTTTAATTATTTCAGTTTTTTCGATATTTTGACAAAAGCCAGCTTTTCACAACTTTTTTTAAAATTTTGCGTATATTTCAAAATTTTAATAAAACTATAACATTCTATTTAAAATAACAAAGATATGGTATACTTCCGGTATAACCGGAAGTTTTCAAATTTGTAATTATTTAACTGAAACGAACATATCAGAAAACTGCCCTATACAAACTTTCAGGACTCTAGTCCTAGTAGTTTCCCATATACAGATCGACTCAGTTCGTCGTGAAAACCCTGCACTAATATTTTGTTCATCGACATTATACTATAATTTAAGCATTTGTCTAGATTGTAGTATGTAAAAACTTCTTTTTTGCGCAGAACAAATGTAAAATCGTGTAGAACGACATAAAACATTTTAAGAGCGTATAGAAAGTGCGCGAAACCAATACCAAAAATACAACTACGAGTTTTATACCACTGTTCAAGGTGGCTTTTCTCTTGAAAATGTTTTAGGCTAAAATTCATTTAGAAAATTTTGCTCAAAAAAAGGGAAAAATTAAAATAATAAAAGTTCCAACAACTTATTTTCCACAATTTTTGGTATAAGTATTATTCTTAATAAATCGTAAATCGGTAATTACCCCTGTAATTTAACATCGATCAAAAATATTTTTAAGAAAAAGTTATGTGTACCTATTTTAGCAACAAGTTTTATTTGAAAAAATAATTAATTATATGTGTATTTAATATTTTTCAAAAATATTCTACATAAACACAAAGAAATCCTGTCTTCAGACACTAGCTAGACGTAGATATTAGTTATTTATGATAAAAATGTGTGAAATAAAGCTTTTATGCACGAGTTACGAAGTTTAAAACTATCCAGAGAAGTGTTTTTAATCACAAGGAGCACATATGTATCATTTAATCATGTAGTTTCGCTTTTATTATTCTGAATTATAGTTTTTTCCAAACAAGGGTGGACCTTCTTCATATGTGTTGAGAAGGAGTTACAACAACATTATTCTGAATGTTGGCGTTGTTTGGTTGCCGGCCTATTGCCCACAGAAGACATTTAATAACGAAAGTTTCGTTTAATTTGCATTTTACAGACAATTTTATATGTTTATGCACGTTTTATTTAAAGTAGCCTTTCATACACCATTATTTATTGGTTTATTAGATATAATTCATTTATTTATAAAAAAGTAACTATTTAATGACACACCATCAATAATTAATTGAAATACAATTGTACATTATGGCGTCTTCTTCAAACAAATTCGTTCCTTTGTATTTATGGACATTTAAATATTTTAACTGTCAACCTTGTAAACATGCGCTTAAAATAAAACCAGAAGCTATAAAATCGTATAAAGTAACTATTTTAATTACTTTCTAATCTTGTACCAAAGATTTTTTTATTGTAAAAATCTTTATTTATTGTTTCGTTGACATTATGATTTCTATTATTAGCAGGTAGTCAAACTGCGGAAATTAGTGGAAATTTATTCATCAATAATATGTGATATTGAGCAACATGAATGCTTGTAGGTTGGTACATTTTACCGACTGAAAATTATGTTACCGTTTAAATTATTATATTTATTTACTAATACATTTTAATACAGAACGTTTAGTAGGGTAGATTTGTGCAGAATTCCGGACCTGGTCATCAAGACCTTCCGGATAATTAGGAAAAAATGTACAACGCAATTTGACAAAACACAATCACATACTAATATAGGGCACACAACAAATATTCTGCAATTTGGTGTTGAGAGGTTGAGTGAGGACAAATCAGATTTCTTGTCTAATATTTGTTTCAGGAATAGGGTCGATATTTTACTTTTACTGGAAACACACTGTGGAGATGAGATTTGTTTGCTATTTCTTTAACCTACTTTTTTTTCAGTCATTGTCGTGAATGGCGCTTGGACCGGTCTATTATGTGTCGTCATGCAATGGCTGTGCTGTTATATTTTATGTTCTTATTTACTTTCTATAATGTTTACACACTTGGTTAATATTATTACATATGAATACTAGGCAGGGTAAGGGGCGCATGTTTGGGGTTTTAGTGGTTTTCCTAAACCTTGAAGCAAATGCTTTGCCAAGACGACTCTCAATTGTGCACGGTTTCGTCACCACACTATACAGGTTTATATTGATCTTCTGGGGCACCATACATAACACTTACATCACAATACAATATTTAAAATGTACCATTAAATAAATAATAAATAAATCTTCTAAATCTTCCAAAATTTCTTCTATGTTGGAGTAGTCAAGATAAAGTTATGCATTCAAATTGCATTTATTTAAGTAATACAATTGAACCTGTACCAATTATAGAGGATTTTGGTGTTAACAACCAATAAAAGCATCACGAGGTATCTAAATTACACTTATGGCTTATGGAAAAGTAACACACTTTTTGTTCTCAACGTTTCAATTCTTAAAAGGTCTGTAAAATTTCAGTAAACGAGTCTCTAACGCAAATTATGGTTTCTTCCAACTTTTTTGAATAAAACACCTATATCTTTACCTTTGGTTATAGTATTGCATTGCTGGAAAAGGTGTCTCCATTATGTATTCGCAGTGGCAGTGTATCATCCGGATGTTTGAATCAGGTGGGTTGATGGTTCGTATCTTCTTAAGACAGGCGGTTTCCTTGGTGTTCTCTACATCATTGCAATACTTCTTCAGACATATCTCCTTTCTATTCCTGTTTTTTTTTGTGTACAGTTTCTGGTGATTGTAGTTTTTTTCAATTTTCTTGGTTAATTTAATAACTTGTCCAATTTTGATTTTAGTCTCTCAAGTTCTGTACGTATTAAATTTAGTTTACAAAAATAAATTATAAAATATCGACTAGTTGCAAATATCCAGATTGTCTTCAAATTCTTTTTAATTTTATTAGAAGCTTTTAACAAAAATTATTATAATTTTAATTATAATGGATAGGAAAATAGAGTTCATAACTCAATTTCTTTGAACAGGGTTAGTTGTTTTTTTTAGTTTTGAAAATTTAAATATATAATATACAGATGTTTTTATTAAAATACATAACTTTATCTTCATGGTAAGTCCTAGATATCAACCACCATATATATTAAAAGTTATTTTAAAACAGACTGTAGTGGGATTGTGTAAACAAATTAACACCCAAAATTAATGATCACCAAACAACTGAATTGCTTCCATTTTTTCACATAAAGTTAATGGTATTTTAATTCTGTGATCACTAAGTGCTAAAGAGAAATAACATAAAAACTGACTAATATTTAAACTTACTACTTAAACTTAATGCAAAAACTCAAAAACTGACTAATATTCAGTCAAATTATTATTTTCCAATAACAACATTCAAAAACAATTTGGTACAATTTTCAATATGTTTAAAATTCAGGTTTCAGTTGGTATCTTGAAAAATGTGACTATAACCTTGTATGACTGGGTTGCACTGCATTGTGAAATATCTGCCGTTAAAATAATTAGTAAAAATTTTATAATTTGAACAGTTTATCGTAGTCCTGATAGAGTGTTTGATAACTTCTTAGATATTTTTAACAAAATGTTAACTTTTCTTAAGCTTTTAACTAAGAGTGATGTAGTAATAAATGGAGACTTCAACATCAAATTTGACATTAAAAGAATAAAATCTAAAGATAAAAATTTATCAATTTTTCAAGATCTGATTAAATCTTATGGATTTAATATCTTAATTACAGAACCTACTCGTTGTAAAAACTGTATAGACAACATATTAATAAATTTTCAAAATAGAGCGTTCACCAGCGGCATCCGGGATCCAGGTTTGACAGACCATTCAGCTGTTTTTACTTTACTTCAAAATTTAAGGGCAAAACAAAGTAAGTGGGCCTTCCTATAACTGCAGCTGGGAAGGTAACATTTCTTAACTTATTTATAAAAAAATGGGATTTTGTGAATTCAATAAACGCGGATATTAACTCAAAATTTAATAAATTTATAAGTATTTTTGTGAGAGCAGTTGACATTTTCTTTCTAATTAGAGTTGTTACACAAATTTAAACTCAGACAAGCTTAAGTTTAAATAGTTTAACGATGAACTAAAATGAAAAGAGAAAACATTTGTTTTCTGTCAGAATTGGTTAAAAACTTCCCTAACGCACATAATATAAAAACATCTTTGGCAGCAGCTAAAACATCTTATAATTCTGACTTACACGCCACGAGTATAGTTCACTTTAAAAGTGGCGTAAGATCGTTTTTTTTAAATTATATAATCTGAATGTTTTATTAATTGAATCTGATTCAAATTTGAATTGATTAACGTATTTTATATATGACAATTGTAAACATTTTATGTAATAACATGCAAATAAAAATAAATAAAAAAAGGATAATTAAATATAAATAAAAAATAAATCACATTACAAAATTACATAACAGGATGATGTAATTAGTTACCTCAAGAGGAATACATACTAGCAGCGCGCAATCGCTAAACCATGCACTATAAGTACCTTTAAAACAGCTTTTAATTTTAAATGTTTGAAGTAAAACTCAATGTTTTATGAAAGACAAAACTTGGGGCTTTGTCGCTGTAGTATCACTTTTTTTTTACAAATGCTACTTTTTTTTTTATGTTTGAATTTGTACATTTTATAGCATATTTAACACCATAACTTTAATAGAAATAAATACAAAATCAAAATCTACAACAACCACGACAAAGTCCCTTCTTATATCTACTAATTTAAATCAAAACATTGCTAATAACTTGAAAATTTGAGCCAATTTTATAGGTACAACTTTAGTAGACCGAGAGGAAAGTTATAGCCGAGGCCGCTTGCGGCCGAAACGGCGAATAACCTCGGAGACACTGAAGTATTTCGTGTTCGAGATATACACAATTTTTTTATGCAACCGCTACCACCAGTTACAACGGACATTAAATTCAAAATAACTTCCAATATCAACGTTTGTAAACATTTTTATTTTAAAATTCCGTTGACACACTAGTTTGACAAAATGTCTTATTATAAGAACAACGAATCTCTTAGCTTTTAAATTATTGGTTTATTATGTTTACCATAACCTGTTAGAGAGATATTAAAGCGTGATGAGTAAAACCAATAAAGATATCATTCAAAATGAATGAATACAGATACGTTACAATTTAATGTGACAACACAAGTTACATTATGTTTCTATAATTACTATCACAACCACGGTTACATATCTAATCTTTAAACTAATCTTTAACAGAATGATATGACTTTTTCTGTATGATAAAGTAGCCAAATAACATCCAAATAGGCCAGTGAAAACCATTTTTGAAAATCTCGTTCCTAACCTCAAATATTGGGAAAATGAGAATAATGGTTGTTTGAAGATCGAGGACCGCGCGGTAAATTTTCTAAAACTATTAAAAATTTAGCACAAAATGAATAAGATGTTAAAGAGACAATTGTGAGTCTAAATAGAATTCATTTAGGTATTATTTAAAAAAATATATATCATCAGAACATTCATGTTGCTCCAAAGGGACTAAACGCATTTTGAACTTATTGTCACTTTAATATTACTCTCGTAATTCTAACCTTTAATTTAAAAAAGTAAGCCTAAAACCTAAATAGGTATACTATATCCGAATTCGAATATGTTAGACCATATATTTTGGAACCATTTACAAAGATTTTAGTAGGTATAATATAGTTACTTTACGGAATTCTTTTTATGAAATGGTCTGTGGTTCTAAAAGAACCGTTTTTTAATAAAACCCATAAAAGGAAAGGGATCTAATGGCAACCAGGTGTTCAAAATGGCCTCCGTTATTTTGGATGCACATCTGAAGACGCTGATGTGTTGAAAGAACAGCATTCTCAATTTCAGTCTCTTGGGATGTTCAAGATGGCATTCCTGATTCTTGCAATCATATCCTCGCAGGAAGTTGGCCTTGTTGCTAAGACTATATCCTTAATTCTTCCCCAGAGATAAAAATCAAGGCAGGTTAAATCGGGAGACCTTGAAATATTTAATAAGTTTTAATATGTGCGCAATTATAAACAGAATCATTCCAAAATGCAACATCCAAAGATTCTTGTGTTAAATACTGAAGCAATTTTACGGCGAATAACATTACAAAAAACTTGCCTTGGAGGCCAAAGGAACAGGCTTCCTCTTCCGATCCAACGGTCAGGAAGGTGGCATCTAAATACTGGCGAACAGCAAGGGCATAATGGGCGGGACAACCATCATGCTGGAAAAACATATTTTGGCGGACGTCCAGCGGAATATCATCCATTAAAATTGGAAGAACATTTTCTAAGAAATGTGGTATGTTCGACCATTTAATGCTCCGTCCAAAATAAACGGACCAACAACCCACCCTCCAATTATCCCACACCAAACATTTACACTATATCTCCCTTGATGCTGGACTTCTCCAAATCAGCGCGGATTATTTCGGGCCCAAAAGTGCGCATTATGTAAGTTCAATTGCCCATTACTACCGAAAGTGGCTTCGTCAGCCTACAACACATTTGACAGAAATTGAGGATTTTCTGCTACCATGTTTAATAGCCAGTGGCAAAAATCTATCTTTGGGTCAAAATCCGGAGGAGTAAGGCCTTGGTGTAAGTTGATATGGTAGGGTGTAGCCTAAATAGCAAAAAAATGTAAAAAAAACATGGGGGTTTATAATTTGAGTGTAAAATAAATTAAACTTTATAAAAGAGGTATACCTCTTACATACCTCTGGGTTTGAATAATGCGATGAACACGTACTTTGAGGAATGCCCAAGTCTCGAGAAACTTTCTAGTACTAATTTGGGGATTGATTTCTATAGATGGCAGGATATTAATAACATTTTGTTCGTTATTTTGCCTATTTCTCCGATTCATGACAGGTCTACGGATGCTACCGTTGTTAACAGGCGCTGGGCTAAACGCACAAAAAACACGCGTGATGGTATCGCGGTCGATTCGGATAGCGCAAATAGAAGGTGCGAGCAGCGATAATACCCATTTTGAAAACATTCAAAATAGATATAGTCGGATTCACCGGGTTTTAAGGTATGACTCATTGCAGTAAACTATGATAATCGACGTGACACAGTTTTTTGTTTCTGTAAATCAAAATATTAACAAAATGCAATTGAGAAACGTATGTCGTGCCGTTTGTTTTATGTGCAAACAAGAAAACGTACGTCGAATAATTTTCTTTGTTTACATTGTCATAACCTTACATTCGTACTTCAAGTTGCCACACCGTTTTCGAATTTTTTAATTTTTCCTTTATTCAAATCGAGTATTTTTTCAATACTAATCAATTATTATATCGAGGCAGATTAAGTAAGTACATGGTATTAATAATAAATTAATGATTATTATGATAGCATAGGAATAGTTGCAATGCCAAAGAAATTGGAAACCGAAGCAGTCATTATGAAAGTAATGGACTATTTTATGCGAGAACGTGACAACGGTGCTGTATTGTTGTCTTTCACGTCAGTTATGCAGGTATTTTATGAATTAAAATACTATTTCACCTTACGGCTTGATTCATTATAGCGAACTGCAGAAGCATGTGGCGTTAACATAAATACTGTATCTTCGATTAAAAAGAAATGAAGTGAAGGAGAACGAAGAACCTGTAGTGCCAAAACGTCTTGTGACGTTGATAACCTCGTGAAAGATGTGGTTAAACGTACAATTTATAATATGAATAATAATCGTAAGTATTGCTCAAATTAGTTTTTTTTTTATAAGTAATTATGAATAATATAGGGCAACATGTTACTGTTGCAACATTGCAACATGAAATTGCTACCGCTGGTGTATTCAACTTTAGCAAAGTGGATTAACAAAACTCTTACATAATATTGGATTTTCCTTTAAACTTGATGATAGCAGACGTGGTTTATTTGAACAAAACCACTTTGCAGCAAGTCGTGTTAGATTTTTACGAGAATATTTTACTGAGAAGGATCTTGCATTGTATGACCCTGTATATGGATGAAACTTGATATTTAGTAGAGGTTCACCAAAAGGAGTTGGCATGATGCTTCTAAACAAAGCATAAAAAAAGCCACTTGGAGAAGGCAAAATGGTTGACCCTGATTTTATACTTACAAGTAATAAATTAAAATTTGGTTTTAGGTTTATTGTTGTACATGCAGGAAACTGGAACGGCTTTATTTCTAATGCTTCACTTCTATTTTCATCTAAATCCCCAAAAGAAGATTATCATGGTGACATGTGTGGAGATTTGTTTAAGAAATGGTTTGAAAATGATTTGATACCAAATTTAACAAATCCTAGTTTAATTATATTAGACAACGCCAGTTACCATTCAACACTAAAAGAAAAAATACCCAATGCTTCCTCGACCAAACATGATTTGTGTACATTTTGATTAAAGCATAATGTAATGCATGATCAAAAAATGTTAAAACGAGAACTTTTACAATTAGTTAACGAAAATCCAAAACCGAAAATTTATTGCTTGCACTTAGAAACGGCCATAAGATACTAAGATTACCTCCGATCATTGCCATTTTAACGCAATCGAATTAATTTGGGCTAATTGCAAGGAGTACTATAATAAAAAATTGGAGAGTTGAATTCACAGTACACCGATGAACATGTACGAGAAGTGTGGAAACAATCTCGAAAGAATAGATGGTACATATTGGACGAAATGCATTCAACATGCTGAAAAAGAAATGAAGAAGTGGTGGGATATTGAGCAGCTGTTTGAACTTGTGGAACCCTTAATTATTAGTATAGGTTGTAATCAAAGTTCAAGTTCGGAATATGGGGCAGATGAATCTGATTAGATTGGATCCTTTTAAATTATTTTTATTAACGTTGATTTATTTTGCGTCACAATACAGTAACCACTCTGAGTAGATGAGTACAGTCGATAAACTGTATTAAAATCAAATAATTGTTAAATTTCAGTTAAATAGGTACCTCAAAACTAAACGTTGCATTTAACACTAAAGTAAAATTATTTTAAGAAGTTTTATACGTGGACATCTTGTTCGCATACATTAATGTAACATTTCAACTGTACAAATATATAAATAAATTATAATTATTAAAACTTCCCACAACCTTTATTCAATGACACAATTTAAAAAAATGAAGAGAAAATCAGAACACTTCTGGTCGAAAAACATATTTATGATTATTTTAATTAGTTTGAAACAGCTGATCAAACTGAATTGACAGATTACACAAAAATTTACAGTAGGAATTATTTATTAGTTACGACATACGAGCCTGGATTGATCCATACAATTTGTAGCGATGAGTCATACCCTAAAACCCGGTGAATCCGACTCTAGCCAGCATATTAAATGCTTCTTGGTTAGAAATCGGCATTTTTAAAAAGATTACAAATTCAAAAACTGCACTTTCTGAATGTAAACACAACAAAATAATTTACAAAATTACGACTGTCATTTTATAATGCATCGCGTTCCATTTGTTTAATTTTCCAAGGCCTAAAGTGTAGAGTGATTTACTTTACTTTAAAAACCAAGCAAGACTTACCTTATTTTCATTATTGCGATTAAAAGTTATACCTTATACTTTTTAATTTTTAAATATATTATATTTTTTTGGCAAAGATGAACTGAACTCTTTCTTTTTCCAAGACCACACACCATATTGCAAAAAAACAGTTTAAAACTTTACGCAAAGTACTAGATTTGGGGCATCAAATTTTACAAAGAATCTTTGTAAATGGTTCCAAAATATATGGTCTAACATATTCGAATTCGGATATAGTATACCTATTTAGGTTTTTAGGCTTACTTTTTAAATTAAAGGTTAGAATTACGAGAGTAATATTAAAGTGACAATAAGTTCAAAATGCGTTTAGTCCCTTTGGAGCAACATGAATGTTCTGATGATATATATTTTTTTAAATAATACCTAAATGAATTCTATTTAGACTCACAATTGTTCTCTTTAAAATCTTATTCATTTTGTGCTAAATTTTTAATAGTTTTAGAAAATTTACCGCACCGTCCTCGATCTTCAAACATCCATTATTCTCATTTTCCCAATATTTGAAGTTAGGAACGAGATTTTGAAAAATGGTTTTCACTGGCCTATTTGGATGTTATTTGGCTACTTTATCATAAAGAAAAAGTCATATCATTCTATTTGATTTTTTGATGTTTTTTTTTAATTGGGTCATGATGTCAAAACTAGCCCCCTGGCGGAGAAGGATTCAACTAAATTAACTATATTTTGGTTGATTCTTATTGCTTAAGGAATGCTCTTTTCAACGATACTAAATTTGTTAAAAACGGTCAAACCGTTAAGAAGTTAAAGCAGGTTATTGCAAAAACAATTGAACATCCCCCGCCATCTTTGTTTTTGAAATAACTAAACTTTTGTTTTTACGAAAATGATAGATAAACTGGTTCTCTTTACAAATGTGAAAAAATTTTTTTGTTTATTATGCGAAATTTATAGAAAATGCAATTTAAAATTTAAGATGGCAGTCACGCCCTTTGGTGGTCATTTTTAAAACTTGAAAATATTTTCCTGCGATTCTTCATGGCCAATTTACCTAATTCTTTTTTACACCAAAGTCATACGACGAACGGTTTGCGAGATATGGCCGAGGAACAGTCTTATTGGGTCACCCGGTACATATTTAACATATTTATAAATGAAAATAATTGCTGACAGATTGTAAAAGCAGATAAAAATTTACATTTTGATGACAGACCCTACTGGCTAACATCTTTGCCAACGATAAAAAAATTCTGCAACAGTTTCGGGCAGTAGCATGCACATATAAGAAAAATGAGTATTTCGTCTTTTTAAGACTTGTCAGAAGTAGGGAAACTCAATTGTTTATTTAAACTATTAAATAGTAACAGTAATAATGTATAAATAAACTAATTTTAATAATATATTGAATGATAAATTGGTTGTACACATTATTATGAATATTCTTATGGATTGACATTCAGCACTGTTTATTTGAAATTGTAAATTTGACCGTTTCAATTTAAAACAAACCACCCGTAAAAATTCTAATATTATGAAGCGATAATTTATTTGGTTTCCTGAAAAAGCATACTTTTTTAAATCGTAAACTGACTTTAATTTAATTAAATTTGATATTTTCAAAAAACGAAATTGGTTAAATATGAAAACTGCATTTATGTAATTTAAAATAAATAATGTTATTTACTGAAAATAATTAATTAAAATTTAAGAGTCCTAATTATTTCGAATATTTTAAACTTTTGAAAATAAAATAATTTGAACTCAACTAATAAAGGTATAAAACACAGCACCTAACCGTTATTTATACAGAAGGAATGTTCGAATTCCATATTCTACGACTAAATTTAATAAGTCAGTTTAATTTCAAATTTCTTTTGAGATATTAATAATATTTAATTTAATCACTACATCAAAATCATTCATTTACTTATTTTGTTATTATCCAAATTTAGACTGCTGTAATTATTATTCTTTTTCTAAAATACGTTAAAGGTAAAAATCGTATAAAGAAACGCTGTAAAAAACAATTAACAAAACAATACTGCAATTTATAAACCTTTCCTGAAGTTTGCGTTAAAAATAAGCAAACTCTACAATGTTAGATGCAACAAACATCAACTTATAATGTTTGTACATGTAGGTGCAGCTCTCTTGATTTTGAGCAATCGATTTAATGTAAATTAGATTTTAGTTTGTTTATCAGCCTTTAGAGAATGCAATAAAGGAATCATAAAAATAAGTATTTTTCTCTAACTTACCTAAATTGTTAATGCAACCATAATCTTACCTTATTTCATTATAGTATGTAATTGTGTGCATCAATCTTTTAAAACACTGCTTTACAGAAACACAAAAACACTCAGAATTATTTGTAAACGCTATGGTCAACTAAACGTTAACATTTTCTCAACAAAAGACCAAATTTCTTATCTGCAAACACCTTATTTCACTTCTGGCACATGCTCGAACAAAACCATATCTATTTACTTCTCATCAGTTGATAGTAAATAGATGGATGAAAATATTTTTCTAATTTTGATTATTTTTCATAATCAAAGTAGGTGTCGACTTTACATTTGTTTCTTCACTAGGTACAAAAGTAAAACTTTTCGTCACTTTTCAGATCGTTTAAACTTTAAAGTTTTAATGCGATATAATACTTTTAGTTCAATTTTGTTTTTTTCCTGTAAACTAAAACAAAACTTGTTTGTAACATTTATCTAACTACTCACACCCACCGATTGACTAACATAGCTTTAGAAACGAAAACACAGAGAACCTGAAGTCGTATCACCGTCACCGCCTGAAGAAATTTTGCAGACAGCTAAGAAGAAATGAATTCATGAAGAACATGAAAAGCAAAAAGACTACCACCTTTGGTATGGATATCAGTCGATTATGATATTTCTTATTTTCCTGCTGAAACATCGCTCAAAACAAAAATACGAATTCACTCAAACTCACATCGAATGACAATCATTATTCATGAACGAACACAAAATACCAAAACACATATATTCTTTTCCTAGTAAAACTCTTCCCAAGAGTAGAGAATCAGGACACGCCCAGATAAAGTGTATCGCTTTTTTCCTTTGCGTCTAGGACAGCAAACTACACTTAACCGATCCGCTATTACACATACCCTATTCTTCAACGTCCCAATTCAACGACCGTTTTCTGAGGCCTTCTAAACACCGCTCCCGCTTCCCCTACTATTATTTTAAATATCACTTGCAACCAATTCCATGAAGATGACAAGTTCCTTTCAACCTAGACACAATTTCCATTGATGAACGATTGTCGCTAAAACACGGAGAGAACGCTGCAGATTTCCATTACCTTATATGATTGTCCTACCTTTAATTGCTTGTGGATTTTTAAACCTATTTTGATTATGAAAAATGTCACTTTAGATGTCAAAGATAGAAAAAGTATATTAAATTGTAGATTTTCATAAGGCCCTTGACAAAATGAATTTTTATAAAGAAGAAATGGTTGACATGATATTTATGTTTAGTGAAGCTTAAAAAAAAATGCGTTGCTTACCAGCTGATTGTACGCTGAACGGTATTCAGAAAGAAAGTACCCTAAGTAACAATCGTTTGCTAGTGTTGCTAAAAGATTTGTCAATTCTGGAAGTGTGTATTACCCGAAACAGTCTAGGGCTAAGGCCGATAAAGAACTTAAATTTGACTTTGCGGTATCTTTGAAAACAAGTATCGAACATCAGGCTTTAACGTAAATAGATTTTTAAATTGTGAAGCGTTCTGCAAATGAACTAACAAAATTAACGATCAACCGGATTTTGTTAATAACATTCTTTTACCGATGAGGCAACTTTTCATAATAATGCAAACTTCAATAAACATAACTATCATTACTATTCTGATAGTAATCCTCACATTTTAAGAGTCGCCGACCACTAGGATGCTCCGTTAATGTATGGGATGGCATATTTGATTGTACTGTCATTGACCCTTTTTTCATTGATGAAACTCTCACTGGTGAGAGATATTTACCGTTTTTGGAAACTAATTTATTTTGGAAGATATCGAGCTCGAAAGAATTCGTACGATGTGGTTCGAACATGACGGTTATTTATTTATTATTACTTTTCAGGAGAAATCAATTTTTGAAAAGGGTTTTCCATTTGAAAAAATTGAGAATTATTACCCTGTATTGCATTACACTTTTTGGAAAAGTTTAGTACGTATTTTGTAAGTCGAACATTATCAAAAGTCGATGCGCAACTAGATTTCAAAAATCTTAATTAGAACTATAGCACCGCTGTTACAAACTCGATTTCGACATTAAAGAGATGATGTCTCCAGGACGGTTGAATTTAAGCACAACCTTATAACATTTTGCTTATAAATGTCATGAGGAATCAATTTTTGAAAAAAATATCCGTTCCGTTTAAACAAAACACAACTTTGGGTCAGCACTTTTTGCGAATAAGCCTGTATGCACCTAAATATTTCTAGATTGTAGGTCTAATAATAACTAGGTATTACCTTGACAAAGTTAGTTGTGATATTTCTAATAGTTCAGGAGCAATTAATTCTCTGTCTAGGCACTAAACACTCACCCATCTACAAAAATACAACAGCAACAGTAAAAATAGATGATACTAACAATCCCATAAAATAAAACGTGGAATGAGGAAAAGATATACTTTATTCCCAAGTTCTTTGTTACAGCATTAGAATATGTTTTCAAGAAGCTCCACTGGGGAAGCAGGGGTATAAAAATAGGACAAGAATATTCCAGTCATCTTCGTTTTGCAAACGATGTGATCTTAATATCTGACGAAGTAGATGAAGAAAAACACGCAGAACTCCACATCGTTCTGAAACTAACAAACGTATAAAAAGATCGAAAGTGTATGGCAATACAAAACATTTTGCTCCAAAAATAAAATGAAGGTCTAACAGCGTTGCTGCTTTGATGCTATTTTGATAAAAAAAGTGAAAAAAGATTTATTGTAGAAAAAGTCGACGTTTAAGAAAGAAGAAAAAGTGCACCGCAAAGCAATTTTAAAATCCAAACATTCAATAACGGCCAACAATTATTAAATGTATCTAACTGGTAGGGCATTAACACGAACGATTTCTGATACTTACTACCATTCCTAGTCGGGATAAAATAAGATATCGCGCCACACGTTCCTTGACGAGTTAAAAATGAAAGAACAAATAAAATTGCATTTTAGAAAAAATAGTTCAAACAAAAGTTATAGACAATAAAATTTTCGACAACTTTTCTTTTATAGCTTTTTTGTATAATTAATATTGTTGGAAAGTATTGTTAAGACAAAAAAATAAATTAAACAAAAGTTGTGTATTGGTAATTACATTATAAACAACTTTTATTTGATAAGAAAATGTGTAAAATAAATATTCTAATATTTAAAAAAAAAGTTAACGTCCATTTTGACTTGATAGATTATACTCAAAATTTAATCAGATCTGCATCACTATAAATAAGACATATATGCAAAGTTTTAAAAATCTAATTGGCGAAAAAAAACACAAACAAAAAGTGGTTTCAATATAACGTACTAACTCTAATTCGTCGAAAAAAGTAAAAAAAAAAAGAGTGTTAACATTTTCAGTTTGAAACCGTCGCATAACTCCCTATCTTATTTGATATAGTACTGTATGTCCCCGGATGGGGTTGCATAAAAAAAAAAAAAAAAAAAAAAAAAACTTGCCATAAAATGGAAAGAAAAATTATAACGAACAGAGCAGGTTCCGCGGTTTTGGAAACAAGCAAAAACTTTTATGAAGAATACATTTTTCTCAAAAATTGAAAAAAAAAAGTTTTTCCTTTGGCAACCCCATCCGGGGACATACTGTAAAGTAAAAATGTCAAATGAACTCGATATGACATGAACAAAAAATTGGCTTAAAAATTAACTCGAATAAAACGTAATTAATTGTTTGAAGATCTCCTTGATTGAGTACAGAGTAATATATTATCCACGTAGTGGGTCTTCATGAGGAGTTAGAAACAATTACCCAATTAAACTCGATACTCATTCCCCAACGTTTCGACCTTGAATCCTGTTGCTTTTCAAGGTATCAGATGAAACTAATTATTCTGGACAACTAATAATAAAACATACTTATTTGTTTGATAAGTGAGGAAAATGTTTTTTTTTCACTCGAACTACGCTCGAGAGTCATCAGAGTGAAAGTGGAAAAAGGCTTTTGCAGTGTGTTAAGCACAAATTTTTTTCCAGGACTTTCTACAAAAACCAACCTAATTAATGAATATAACTATTTATTGTTAAGGTAACTGATTGTTACAGGATTTTGTCACAATTTCGTAAGTAAACTCAAAAGTCAACAATAGGTAGGTCACAATAGTCTCGCCACAGCATTTATTCTGTCATAGGGTTGCGTTGACACCGTATAATTCTAACCAATAAATGTAGAGTAACCATGTTTAAAAGTCGAAATATAAGATGCTACATTAAACAAAAGTGATTCGATACTAAATTATTTTTTTTAACTAAGTACATTGCGCACAGTTCTAATAACACATTCTCAAATTTTTTAAACATACATTCTTGCAACACATTTGTTTCCACGTTAGTGAGGAAAACCTTATTTTTCATCATTTGTAGAGAAGAAGCGTCCGTTTTCTAACAGTGGAGGTAGTAATTTATTAATAATGGCTTCCCAAATAATTATTGCCTTCTTTTTAGGAGTTTAGCTTTGGAGGTCTTTGAAGTCTTTTGTTTGCCGACGTTTCGACCGGATGAATCCGGTCTTTATCGAGGCATGTGAAGATAACTGGATGACAGCCAGTAAGAAAATCCAGTATCTACGCTAAAATTTATACTAAATCTAAGTGAACTAAAACAGTTAATACATTAACAAAAATAACGTCACAATGATAAAATTACAAACGTTTTATTTGGACGAACGTTCGAATGTATTCTAAGTATGTCGTGGAAAAAAATATATAACCAACTTGTCCCCAACTAACAATACGTATACCTCGTACACGAACATTCGAAAATAAACAAAGAATAGTTTTAGTCTGGGCAACATATGGAACACTAAAAGATGTTCTTCAAAAGAGACTTTCCGATATGTTTAAAGCAGAAAGCTTTCAATTAATGCCTGTCGCAGGTTACACTTATAGAGCAGAAACATCATCGCTTACAATTCTTTTTACAGGTTAATTATCAAAGAGATCATGTTTTGCTTTATGGGTGCGTATGATTACCGCTCTTACCTTTGTACCATGCGCAGGTTTCAGACATTTTGATGTATTAGTCGAAAGAAAATTTTGGCAGAAGCTCAGGAGTTGGTAGACTATTTTGAGACAATTATATTGGTCGCCGTAGACGCAGGCAGAGGCGTTCTGTATTTCATTCCTTTATGGAATATGTTTGACCACACAATACAGAACCAGCATCGTACTAATAATCACGTTGAAGGATGGCATCGCCAATTTCGTGGAATAGTGAGCATCCTCAAACATTTTTAAATTTATTAGTGCCCTTAAAAAGGGAACAAATATTACAACATTATCAATTGAGACCAATTTAGAGCTGGTGCACCTGAACCCAGTCAACTAGAACTTATGCCGCTGTGCTGAACGCTAAGACAAGTGTTAGATTATAGAAAACAGGGCCTAGATTTTCTTCGAGGAATTGCACATAATTTTAGTTTTAAATGTTTCAATAAGTAGTTTTTAATTTCTGTAGTTTTTAAATAAATAAATATACCGATTTTGATTTTTGTGTTTTGTGGTTTGCAATATTCTTTGAAAGTATGGGGGCAATTGTCCAGGGACAAAGTGTCCTTTGGATCAAGGTGTCAGGAAAATTGTCAGGGGTGGATGTCTGGGGGTGAATTGTGGGGGCGAATTGTCCTAGAAGCCATTAACGGGCTGGGCAGATGTTATAAAGGGAATTTACACAAACTGGTTGCAACTGCTCATGGCAGAGAGAAGTGGAAAGGTTTAAAGGAGGCCTATATCCAGCAGTGAATTTAAAGAGGCTGGTTGATGTTAATGGTTGGATATTATGTAACCATATAAACAAATAAATAGAATTGGCACCACTCTCTTAAAAATGTTGCGAAGAAGTTCCAAACACCATCGACATCTGTGATCGTTTCTAGAACAATTAGCAGAGTGTACAGATAGAGGTACATAATCAGTTTTTTCGAAATTATAAGTATCTATTATTACAGTTAAACTTGAATGATGTGTGATTTACTTATCTATTACGCCCTTTTTAAATTGTAATTAAAAAATATTTGAAATGTTCTTAGGGTGAAAATCGATGGAATGAAGCATTTTCCTCCCTATTTTTTGACTTCAGTTAACTTTACATTGTATGTCGTCGATGTCATCAACCCACAAGTTTCAGATTTATCAATTTTTTAAATTATTGAAAATTATCGGATTACCATTCATTCTTATCAAGCAATCAACCTTGACATCCCTTATTTTGCAGATTTCTGTCGGAATATGATTTGATCAACTCTAAAAATATTGCCCATTCTTTAGTTTTAATTTTGTACCTTATCGGATTAGGAAATTATTTCGTCATGTGAACTGGAATTCCAATAGAACTTCTCTTTGGTAGACTGACAGAATTTAAAGAAAGTAATGAAGTAATTAAGGAATAAAATTAATAATAAAGTGGGCTGTGGAAAGTCATGATGAAATATTCTTGCGACAAAGGAAAGATGTAGTATAGGTTTTCACTTGAACAAGCTCAATAAATATAATGCCATAATCCACTGTACATCACATTTTACATCACAACGCAACAGATTTTGGAAACACGAGTATCTAATGACCAGTTTTGGAACCAAACTTTCAACTAATAAAATTATACTTATCAGGTATAATGAAATGGTTATGTTACCATACTTTTAAAAAGTAGTAAACTTCAAATGATTACGTAGCAGTGAAAAATTTCAAAAGTATCTAGATACTTTTCATTCAGAAATTGTCAAGGAATAAAAAATGCAATAAGACAGATAGGAGTTGCTATTTAGATTAGCAAAGTTATAACCGGAAGTAATGTTATAATTGGTTTGAAAACTATTTCCGATAACATAGAAATCTATACAGAGTGAGCCCCGCAAATTTTTTTTTTATTTTAGTAATAGGTACTGCTGGAAATAAAGAATGTTTCGTATTCCATCAGTATGATACACCAAATATTCATATCTCTTTATATTTTTAAAAAATTTCACATGCAAATGTATGGGTCAAAGGCTTTGATATTTTACAGCAGTTTGAAGTATTACTGGAAATATTCTTTTCCAAGAATTTTACTACAAGCAGATAGTACGGATAAAATCAATTTCCCGAAGTATTGCATACTATCCAAGTTTCTCATAGTGACCTTTCCTCATGAATCAGGCTGTATAGAATGATTTGTAATAATAAAATAATGTGAATTTTATCAAATTTAGGCACCGAATAACTGTCTTGTGTTTAAGTACCTAACCGCTTTTTCATAGCAAGTAAAATTATTTTCCACATGTTTAAATATAGAAAAAACAACAATTATTCTTTTATCGTCAATTTCAAATAACTTTGATAGTATTTTATGAGTTTATTTACAGGATTTCAACTATGCCGATTAAAGTGTCTTTATTAAACAATATCTAATAAAGAGATATTACACAAAGGTCTGATGTAACGTGCTCTTTGAACAGTCCCAAACTAACGGAAGGATGATTAAGAATTAACTAAAGTTGCTTCATTATTAAGGATTAGTAAGGAATGAATAAAACATACAATAAATACATACGCACTATGCAAAAAAAATAATATAAAATGTCGTTGTGACACTTGTTTTTCAATTTACGACACTAGATTTGTACAGCATGCACGAGAAGCTAATTCATGCACGTAATAGTATATAAAGTGATCTTGCACTACATTCTATTTGAAAGACTGCCATTGTACGCACTTCAATGGAACTGCAAGACAAACATGTAGTTGTTTAGATGAATCTAATTCCGATATAAAACAAAACATTGTAAATCGTGTACTCGTTAAAAATTGCATGTGGGGTTTATTGATGAATGCAGTAAAGAATTAAATATGTAATCAAGAATTTAACGACGTATCTGTATTTTAAATTCAAATTTAAAAATCATAATTAACAATTTTAAAAAGCAAATTAAGTTAAAAACATTATACACACGATAACACTTTTCTGAACAACAATTCAAATTATTATGTGTGGTGTAAATTGATCTCCTTCCGTATAATGTTTAAGATTTTGGGCAGGAGGATATTAAGGACTATCTAACCTAAATTGTTATGTCTAAGTGTATACGTAATGTATTTAATGTACTGTCACCTTGTCGCATTGAACGTATAGATTAGTGTACTGACGTGATATTCATGTGATTTTTATGATACGATTTCTCAAACAAAATTTAAATCTGACTCAACATTGTAAATGGCTTTTGGCCTCCTGAACTGTAAAGTACATTTTCAGTTGTTCATACTTGTCTTGAAACTTAATTTTGCACATAATGCGGTAAAGTACGACTACTATGCGGTAAAGTAGTGGCTGATTTATCTGCTATTTGGGAACGTTTTAAAATAAACTAAGTATAAAATTCGATAAATTGATTTTAAAAATTTTTTTACACCATACTTGACACGATAATGTACATAATAAAGGTGCATTTGATTTTTTATTGATGATGATGTTGATGGCGCTATCTATACATCAGTTAAACAAATGAACTGACACATATTACGTGGTGTATGTCAAACTGGTTAGTAGAAATAATTTTGTTCTTTTTTACATTTTGATGATGATCGTCGGCCAAAAAGTATACAAATTACTATACAAATTTCCCTTCGGGATCGTTCCTCAAACAAAGCTGTCGCGTCGTAAAATCATACTTTCCACACTCTAATGTAAATAACTATTTCATGGCTACTAAAAACTACCGCTGCAACCATAGTTACGAAATTTTAAAATTACATATTTCATAGTCAAAACGAAAATTTGAACACCCTATATATTTTTCACTTTTCTCGGCAAATTAAGTTAGTAGATTTTAATTAAGCAAAAATAATTTTGTGTCAAGGTACATAGAGGTTATTTCCAATTTTCGGGCAAATGTTGATGAGCCAACACTGTACCCACAAATAATTTCCAATTTTTTAAATATTCTTTGTACACATTTTATTTTTAAATAGAAGTTGATTCTAGTTTAATGAGGCACAACGTTGGCATTGCGCAAGGCATTTTTTGTTTTAACAATATTTTCCAGAATATTCATCTTTCGAACAAAGTTATAATAATTTTTTTTGCAAATTATTTTATTTTTTCTAAAAGCATAATATGCGCGGCTGTCGAATTATTACTAAAGGCTTAGTTGGCAATGATATAATAGAAAAATCGACTTTGGTAACTGCTTACACCTCTGTTGATAATGTTGCTTTAGCGCAGATCAATTTCGAATGTGCGATAGCACGAGGTGGCAATTTTCTTATTATTTAATAATATTTTTCATTTATCAGCTGTAGTCGTTTAACAATACTTGTTTATAAACTCTTTAATGTCCCTTTTACTTAGTAGGTACGTTCAAAGCACAAAACTATTTATCCAAAGGCCGGCCATCCGTCCATTTGTGAACACGATATCAAAAACCCACGGAATTTAATGAACTTCACCTATAACATTTTTTAATATTTCTCTATAGGCTTATAATTGTGTTTTAGATTAAAAAAAAATGGTATGCTGCTCTATAAATAAACACAAAGCTAAATGTGATTTTAATCAACTTTGGGCATGACAGATAAGATTTTTTCGATGACATCTGAGTAAGGTGTATTTTTTGGTATTCGAAAAAGGGTAAAATGTTGGCTGTATTTCAATTATGTGCTTGTAACTCAAAAACAGTGCACTCTACCGTGGGTCCCGGAAAATTTAATCGAACATATCAAACATATTTTAATAGTTATTTTCCTACCGAGTGTCGAAAGTAGCAAATATCGTGCGAGTGGCTATAGAGACACGAGTGCGGAGCGAAGAGCGAAGCGGAGCACGAATAGATCTAGACACGAGCACGATATTTGCACTTTCGCACGAGTTAGGAACAATATTTTTAGACGGTTTGAACAACATAACTGAAACTAATTATTAATTTCCAATTCCACGGGAGACAAATTCCTCTATAATCTGGATACCTTAAACCGTTGCTATGGTCATGTTGTTTATTATTTTAAATTGTTTCTTATTCTCGTCGAATTTCTGAATTTCTAAAAAAGTGTGTTATCTCCTCTAAACTGTAAACGATAAAATATTGATAATGATCTGTAAACTTTGAAATATGGATAATGATAAAGATAGTACTTTGGAAGCTCAAATGAAAGAAGCCTCAAGTTGTTGCCCCTCAATCCCGGCAACGCTATGAGGAAGCTTATAGCAAGTATATGGAGTGGCGAAAGCAAAACAGGGTAAATTCTTCGTTTTCGCAAAACGTCCTGCTTGGGTATTTTGAGAGCTGTCGAAAAAATTGCCCCAAGCACATTATGGACGCAATTTACTATGATAAGAAGCACGCTTATTGTTTACCAGAATACTAATATTAGTCAATATCTTAAATAGAAAGCCTTTCTGAAAAGAATGTCGCAAGGATACAAACCGAAAAAATCGAGAACTTTAACTGCTGAAGAAGTTAATAAATTCATAAAAGAAGCGCCAGACGGCAAATATTTGTTACAGAAAGTAAGTACATCCCTATAAACAAAAACCCTTCATCAATTGAAGTTTCAATTTTAGGTAATTTTCGTGTTCGGAATTAGTGGAGCCATGCGAAGGAACGAATTGGTTCAATTAAAAATTGACGATTTAACTGATGTCGGTTCGGCCGTAATTGTAAAATTAGGTGACACCAAAAATAAAAAGGATCGTGTTTTCACGATAGTTGACGAGTTTTACGGTATCTATCGCAAATATGCTGCTCTTCGACCACCAAATACGTCTGAACGTCGCTTTTTTTAATTATCAGTAAGCCAAATGCACTAAACAGCCCGTTGGAATCAACAAGATAGGTAGCATCCCAAAATTGATTGCTACCTACCTTGGTTTAGAGAAACCCGCATCTTACACGAGCCACTGTATGAGGCAATCATTTTCCACCATTTTTGTGGATGATGGTGCTACGATTGAAGATCTGAAACGCCACGGTAGATGGGATTCTTCATCAGTGGCGGAAGGTTACATAGCAGTCTATTGGGCACAAAATGAAAGTTGCTAAAACAATCACTTTGGCCGTTAAAAATTCGTCAGAAACTTCGTCAGAAACCTCGTCAGAAACTAATCCAATTGCTGATAACTTGAACAATGAAGCAGAATCATCCATCATGACAACTTCTTCAACAATTGTCAAATCATCAAATTTGGCAAAAATGTTTGAAAATTCAAATAAAAAAGTAACACATTTCAATAACTGCACATTTAATAATGTTACTTTCTAGTTCTATTAATAAAGATTTTATTCTAAATAATAATTGTGCACAATTGTTTAAATCCTAATAATCCGAATTTGTGTATAAACTATAAAACTAGAAAGTTGACGATCGGAATAGGACTGCATCCATTGGCCGAATTCATATCATGCACCGTGAATGATATGAATTATTTCCGCACTGGTCAGTGATATTTTGAGGTTTCGATCTCAGGTTGCTACTTTGATATGTGTCACTTTTGTGACAAGCCGTCTAAAAATATATATCGCGTGTAAAATCTTACTTTAAAAAACTTGTAAGACTTGCTTTGTTGATGTCCGGGAATGGATCATATGTTAAAAAGGGCATTACCGCGAAATTACGGATTACGTACGTGGGTTCTACTCCCAGTCCGATTCCTTTTCTTTAGTTGTATAACAGCGTTTAATTTTTATCGGGGAAGAGACATAATTAAAAGTTTTAATTTTTACTTGAACTGGCAATGAATTTATTAGAACATTATTCACATTATTAAACATTTAGTTATTATTAAACTAAACTGTGAATATTCTAATAAATCCACTGCCAGTTCAATTACTAATTATGCCTCTTTACCAATTAACCTATTAACTGATATCAGCGACGACACTACAAATAGACGTACTTTCGACTGGTAGTTTAGTAGTTTTAGTAGTTCACACGACAAAGTGAGAAATTTTGTAGTTGTATAACAGTGCAGCAGTTTCCAAAAATGAAAACCAAAAATTCTCTTACAAATTAATTTGAAAACTGATATAATCATACATACTGATGATCATGATACATTCCATGCCATGTTTCACTACTTAATCCCTAAAACCCCTATTTCCATGAATAACACCATCACTACATGAACTTTCTTATTGAAAGTATACAGGAGTATAACTATAGAAGTAGTATTTAAGAAAAAATAGGAAGTGAGTTTATCTTCTATGACTGTTGAATCTACCACAGGTCTATCAGATATCAACAGATTTGCTAACAACTCATCTGGTTGGAACGAGTTCGTAGAAGCTGTAACATCTAACGAAGATTTCTAGACATCGTCGTAATTTTGTTCTTTGTTTGTTTCATCCCACCAAAAATATAAATTTAATTAGTAGGTGATTCCTCCTTATAGTATAGTTGATAATACTTAAAGTTGAGCTCTCACATTGAGACCGAAACGTCGACAATTTCAACAATTTGAGTTGTTTTGTGCTTCCACCTCCACCTAGAAGGAGTCTCAGACCAAATTCACAATCATCGATAATAATTGTTTAAAAATGAAGGTGTTCCAATATAGAAAGTTTTTTTTTAAATTAATTATTTCGTTGTAAGATTAACTAAAACGTTGACGTTTCGCTACCGTGTAGTGGAAAGCTTCTTCAGGCCAACGTTAATAATTAAAACAAATAATTTGTTGAATTATATGTAGATCACGACACATTGAATGTAAATTACCTTAAAATTTACTTATTAAAGTTTGTTTGATGGATACAGCACGCGTGGATGCCGAAACCGTCTGTTTAAAAGAATTGCGCTTTTTTCACTTAAGTAAAACTATTTAAATTGACATATGCAACAAACATTGCTTTCTACCTACACAGGTAACCAACATTGCAATTACAAACAAATAGAAATAGAAACAAACATAAGTACCTACCAAACAACAAATTTGGTAAAAACAATACAAGTATTGAGAATATGCATGAGTTCACTTATTTGATTCGGATTGAAACAAAAATACAAACTTTGTTTCAACATTTACGTGCTGTTAATAAACTTAATTATTTTAAGTTCTTGAAATGTTATGTTTCTGAAACAATATCAAAATTAACCTGTAGTAAATAACAGTAACAATACCAGAATACACGTTTTTTATGTTTATTTTAATTTGCTCTGTAAATATCTCAACCACCAATCTGCTATTAACAAATAAGACAAAGATAAGTTATTGCAATGAGTGAAAATTAAAAAAAAACGTTAACCTTATTACGAATATCATTTGGAAAACTAATTTGATATCGACGAAAAAAGGTTTAAAGTATAATAAGCTGCATAGCGAAAGGTTGACTTAGGTCAGATATACCTTCAAATCCAAACTGTAGAGTAAACAAAATTTTCACTAAACCATACTAAACTAATAGTATCGTAAAAATATTGGATTTATCAAGAAAGCAGAGCACAGAGTCACGTTTAGAGGATTAAACATTAAACGTTGGAATCAACTCTTTATCACGTTTTGAAATTTTTAATTTGGACTGTTATAATAAACAATATTCTTGTGCTAAAATTACTGTAATAATAGGTATGCTTCAACCAAATTTTAAACCAGTCATCCTTCAACAGCGTTGCAATTTACAAATAGTGAGGTAAATATTTAAATTACTTATCCAGCTGAAATTATTCGTGTGGGTCAAAACTGCAACTAAAAACTTTTTTTCTTTTATGGTATTTTGAGACATAACTCAACTTTTAATTTTTATTATTTCAATTTAAAAGATAATGCATATCACGTGACTATTTTTGGTAACTTTTCATTTTAATAGAAGCACAAATTGATGCCAAAGTCAAATTTCGAAAGCTACTATTAATGAAAAAATCTCATATCATGCGGACTTTACTGGTCACACTGTATATTTCAAAACAATGATTGTTGTATGTGTATCTTTTCGTCTTGGTTCAATTTCCTAATATTCATTTCTCGATTTTGATTTACTTTAAAAACATTTTTAATTAAGTCGCCATTTTAACTTGATCGAGAAAGACTTTCAGTTCGTGTATAATCTTAACTTATATTTTTCTTATAACTTCGGTTCTTTGTTCACGTTGCTAGGAACAGATTCAATGCAAAAAACGACCTTTTTCAAATTCGTCTCGCATTAAAACGGCTTGAAATAATTTCGTTTCGAAAAAAGTTTAGAGTTTACAAAAGATGTGTCTTTATTTTTCGATTTAGATTTTTTTTTTACGAGGTCATCTTCGAGATTAAAAAGAATGTTTAAAATAGTCAACAAAATTTCAAACAAATTGAGCCGTAATTTGACCACAACTCGCTTATTTTCGGACCGATTTTCAAAATTCATAACAAATCTCACGCGGATAAAGAAATAAACATTTTTGGCCGTTTCAGTTTTTTTTTTGACATTGCGTGTTTTCAAAAGTTATAAACGAAAAACTTTTCCGGAAGAAAACTAAAAACGGCCATAATTTCTAATTTATAATCGATAAAGAAAAAGTTTATTTAAGAAAAACGTTCGTTTTGTGCTCCTGTCGTATAATTGTAATAAAAATTTTTTTCAATTTTCAAGCAATTTTACATTGTCAATACGAAATACTGTAATTTTTACATTTTTATAACTCCGGAACCGTATTACGTAAAACATTCGTAATTTTGCAAATTTTCAAATGGACAAGCATACCCAGACTGAGTCAGTGTTCGCGGCGTGCTGGTGCATTGGTAGGATAGGCAACGCACTTGAGGAACGGTGTTACTTCGTTCGTGAGGCTCCTAAGGGTCTGGGATCAGCTAGTTGATAGATAAAGCAGAAGCAAAATGGAGAAGAAATAGAACAGTTTGAATAAAAAACATGCGATGTAGTCATTAACATTTAAACCTGATTAGTAAACTAGATTAGCATCTAGATAACCATCGTAACTTTTTGCGTGTGGGCGAAAATTTGTTCATGGAGTTGCTGGGGCAGATTTCGTCATTAAGAGGAATACGTTGTAGCAGTGCGTTATCGCTAAATGGTGTACTATAAGTATGTAATTTAATGCGTCGAATGGTCTTAAAGTACCTATAAAATTGGCTCACATTTTTAAGTTATTAGCAATGTTTTGATTTAAATTGGTAGATATAAGAAGGGACTTTGTCGTGGTTGTGATAATCAAACAAACAAAAAGTAAGCATTTTGAAAAAAAAAAGTGATGTACTACACCGACAAAGCCCCAAGTTTTGTCTTTCATAAAACATTTTTACAGTTTTAATTTGAAATTAAAAGCTGTTTTAATGGTACGTTAAGACCGACGCTCGAATTTAAACAAAACTATCAACTTGAGCCTAATCAGGAATATAACTTCTCTACAATTAATTTCGACTGCAAGTTAAGTAGTGCAGCGATGCAGTAAATAGCTCTGGAATGTTGGAGGCGCTAGTAAACAACCTCGGGGCACATAGTGAAACCCCATTAAATTTTACGCTTTTCAGTATAAAAGCGCACTGTCCTAAGCGACAAGGAAACGACAGCAAAAACGAATGTGAAGTGAGGGCTTGGTCCCGGACAACAACGAGGTAACTCCCTCAAAGTGTAAGACTTCTAAAAAACGAAAGGAAGAAATCCAAGAGCAAGACTAAGCCGGTGAATACAATTCCTGAGGAATTGAGAGGTAAATCACTGCAAAGCAAAGCCAAATATTTTGCAAAACCAGAGGAAAGGAAACTCTCAGGTTGATCTGATTAGTGTCTCGGCTGGGTTTTCAGATCCCCAGGTTGTGAAAGAGGTTTTCCGCAAGTACATGCACGGAAAGATCGAGTGCGAGAAGTTCGTCTTAACTGTGACGGTTGTCTTCTGCCCTGCATTAAAAAAAGGCGAACACAAGAAGCGAGTAGTCCTCAAAATTTCTCTATCGATCGAGTCGATGTTAGGTTTATCCCTAAAATTGATCGTCGGATGGACTCGAAGAACGATGTTACACATGCTATGCATTTGACCATGTATTCAAGAATTGTATGAGTAAGGCTCTGTGTAGAAAGTGCGGCGGTGCGGGACACACTGTGACGCCCTGGGTGTCGATAGCTGCCAGTCGTTGACGTCGGAGAAGTACACGATGTGCCAAAGGAGAATGAGAGATTTCGAGGAACAAATTGCTAAGAAAATCGGATAAATATATTGCCATTGAACTATTGAGTTGTCCTACTCATAGACGGAGTGGAAGGTTCATACCGCCCAACCTGTCTGATCAGCGTATTCGAAAAGACTTTTGAGATACTTGTAGTTAGTGCTGTTTCGACTCTAATGAGCAGGAAGTGGTCAGTAATTTGGTTTCGAAAAGGGTTGAAGACACTTGGTTAGGAACTCAAATAGGTTGTCGTCTTCTCGGGATATAAGTATGTGTACAAAGTGCGTGTGGATTTTAAGGGTGCTTTTTGATAATTATAGTATTAGAAAAGCTCTCAGATCTCAAATCTGAAGGGATCAAAGTTTGACAAAACTATTTTCGTGATAGGACAGTACTAGTAACAGAGATAAATAACCGTGTTGCCCCCACGAGCTGATTTATGAAACCGTCAACCAAATGTTCTATTGGATTGAAACGCCGACCTTGTCAAAACGAGCGTTAAATACCTGAGAATCAGGTGGGAGAGCGCAAAAGCTAGTCTGTGCACCTAAAAGTGGTAAATACGAAGTTTTTGATTATCTGCAAAGCTTTGAGACAAGCCTTTAATTGTGACTGGTTCCTCCGTGAAAAGCAAGCCAATAGATGCATGAAGGTGTGTGTAGTTTCTAATACCGGTTGCTCAGGTAGAGTGCATATGGGTTGTGGTTTTAACGGAAACAATGCAATAAAAACCCTTCCATGGAACTTAAAGGTACGATCGTGAAGAAATGTAAACCATAGGCAGAACGTTGAAAAGAAATAAATCTGTCGATTTCCTTATTTTCTAAAGAAAGACGCGTACTATAAACAACTACGAAAAAGATACTCCGTAAGGAGGCTATTGCTTGTGCGCCTAACTGTCGTGAGAAAAGATGTGTCCTAACCGGGTACGATGCGTTTAACGCATACAGAGGTCTGCGACAGTAATTTCTCTCCTTTCGAATAGAACGTAGGATTATTTGTGAATTATTATGTTAAATACTCCTGATGAAAAGCAACCAACCTTGCTTGTGTTTAATTATGAAAGGGGAAATTTTCACCCCAAAATCTGGTGGGAACTTTAATTAATTAACTATAATGTCATTATTCATTCACTGCAAAACAATCCTAGATGACTAATTAATTCTGTATGCTTAATGAACGCCGTAAGTTTGAATGATATTTCAAAACACGCATGTGGCTATACCGCTATCTTATCAATCTTGTCATCTATATATATATATACTGGGCAAACCAAGAGACCTACTAAAACTCGTTTTAAAGAGCACTTAGCTCATGTCAAATATCATCGCACAAATAGGTCCAGTGTTGCCATGCATATGTTTGAAAATGGCCATATAGTAGGCGACATTGAATTAATTAAGAGGGTAGATAATAAAAACGAACTTGATTCTTGTGAAAGTTTAGAAATTTTTAAAAATTTACTTATGAATTATGACGATAACGGTCCATTAGGATTTTGGGAATTATTTAAGCTTATCTAAAAACCAATTAAGTGTAACGATGCGTGACACGCAGATAGTATATATAAGCTTCCTATTGTTTTTAATTTTAGTATCGGTTCGCTGATGATGATTCGTCGATCATTTTGGCCGACGCATCGCTATCTACAGCTATCTATTTATTTTAGCATGAAAATCTTAAATAAATGTTTACACCATTGAATATAGAGAAAAAAGAGACATATGAATATGGCAAATTCATTTTGACATAAAATTTAAAATAAGTCCAAAACAGTTAGACTTAGGTATAGGACATTATACACAAAATGTGTCTACAATTTTGTGCAAAATCCAAAAATGTAATAATATATAGGGTATTCCATTTAAAATAAGCAACTTGACACCGACTTCCGGTATAACCGGAAGTGTCACCATCTTGAAAATATTTTAACGGAACTGCCCCCGTCGATGTTGGTATACTACCAAATTTTAAAATTTTTCCCATGTACAGTTTTCCTATAATCTATCGATGGCGTTCCCGGTGAGACACCCTGTATAAATATAGTCACACCCATAATTAGAGAGGGAATGTAATACTAATTGCATTGTGATGCCAGTTACTGCTTGTCTGTGAACGTGTGAAGTGTTATTAGTGTCTAGAAGGCGGTAAAATGTCGGATTTCGATAGTAGTGACGCTGAATGGGAAAACAATAGATCTAACGACGATCTTAGTTCTGATGAGGATTATTCAAACACAGATGGGTCCGAGGACGATGAACCTGTCAAGTTTGGAGACTGGAGTCTTATTGTTGATCCTTTTGCAGACAAGAGAGTCAGAAATATACAAAACAACGTTCGACTATGACTTTCACCAAGCAGTAGACATGAATTCTGTAAAGTATAGGAGTTGTTTTGAGGCCTTTGTTTCACCGAAGATTGTAGAATTACTCTGTCAGTGGACAAGCGAACGTGCTAATATGTACTTAGAAGAAAACAATAATCTTGAGCTAAAGATTCACGGTTTGTACTGGAAAACTGTAATAAAAAAATAAATGTACGTATTTATGTCTCTACTGTTGTTGATGGGACTGACACATCTACTAAGAATTCCTGACTATTGGAAAAAATCTTATTTATTAGGAGGACTACCAGTATTTTCTGCTGAAATAATGAGTAGAGATCGGTAAGTAAATAGATTTTAACTCTTTGTCTCTGTTTCTAAATTTTACATATCTTTCAGATTTTCACAAATCCTGAAATTTTTGAGGTTCAGTTCTCCCCGGGCTGCAGACAAAGCTAGACCCATAACACGACTAGCAATGTTTTTGGACAAATACGTGAAAATACAACCAGGCAAAACAGTTGCAATAGATGAATGCTTGATGTTATATAAAGGAGCATTACACGCACGATTCGGCATCAAGCTGTTCTGTCTATGCCCAAGTAATTCCAAGCTTAGAGGCTACACCTACAATTTTGGGGTTTACATTGGGAAAGATATTTACGACCTAGTTCACATTCCCCTAGCTAATTTGCTGTCGATGTCAGAAAGAGTTGTAGTATTTCTTATGCAGAATCATCTCAACGAAGGTCGAGAAATCATTCTGGATAACTGGTTCACATCAGTACGCTTGGCGGAATTTCTACTAAGTGAAAATACTTACATCACTGGTACTATAAATATTAGAAGAGGAGTACCTATTGAAATAAGCCAGCTTCCTTTGGAGAAGTATCAATCTTGCTTTCTGCGTAAGAAAGATATACTTCTTGTAAGATTTCGGGATAAAAAAGATGTGTATTGACTACAAAACTTATAGCCAACTTTCAGGAAAAGCAAAGGTATGACATATCTAAAAAGTCTAAAGTTGTGTACCAAAAACCTAAGCATATAGAACACTACAATGAGAACATGGGTGCAGTAGATATAGTGGATCAAACAATTGAACCATACAATGCTGCTAGAAAAAACTATACTATTACGTAAGTATTAAATAAAATTTGGAAAGAAAATGGACCTGTTTTATTCACAATTGTAAAATTTCAAAGGCCTTGGAATATAAAATGCATATAGAGATAGAGATGAACTTACATTTTGCGCGCCGATCCGGATATAGCGCCCGGTGCGAAGGGGTTAATAGTAAAATATTGCAATCTTTTTTGCTGTATAATTTTTTTTCGATTTCTTAATAGTTTTGGAGTGGAGGCTATGAACTTTTTTTTCAAATACCCACCTATCTCTAAAAAAAATTGTATTTATTCAAACAGTAGCTGGCCTACCCTCTTACGGTAATTTGTGTCAACCTCTAATCGCATCACCTTGCCCCTTACCGTAAAAGGATGAGCCAGCTTCGGCTTGGTTGCCGAGACGCTCGGATACTCCTTCAGATTGATTATATTAAATTTTATTCTACAAGATCTATCAGCTTTAGAAAAAACAATTTTGATTGCCATTTGAAGAAAAAAGTTGGTACCCCCATTCCAAAAACTCTATTAAGAAATCGAAAAAATTTATAGGGCAAAAAGATTGCATTTTTTTAACATTAAGAATCTGCCAATTTGTTTTTAATATTTCTCATAGTTTTGCAAAAATACAACCGTCTCCAGACTATTGGGCTACCCGGCATATAGTACGTTCGAGCGTGAATTTAAAGGTGTCCATCATGTGAATTAATTTTATTAACAATATTTTGCATCACACAGTGATCATTGCAGTAAGAAAATAGAAAAAAACATTTTAAATTTTGGTTATGTCGTTTTTAATATTATTATAGGTTTTTGCATTTACCTAAAAATTAATTCACGCTTACACTTTCAACAGGACTCTTACAGTTCGATCAGCATAAGTATACTTGCAAATTTGTTTAAGCATTTTATTCGTAAACAATAAACTATTAAAATCATGTTAAATTCTTAGACGTAAACAATATAATATTAATTAAAAAATTTCGTTAATATCTCATAAAAGGCCTGTTGGTCTTTTAAACTCTCGTGGAGCAATGAATGTTGGCATTACTTAGTCTATACTATTTGTATGTGTTCTTTATACACGAGATGTCGCAAGACATGCATTTCACTTATAAAAGGCTAGTTGTAGATATTATTATATAATTCCTACATTTTTTGAAATATTTATTTATTTAACAAAATGATGTGTTAAACCTAATTTTACTCAACTCATTTGTTAAACAATTTCTGAAAACAAATAAACACTCATAATAAATGTTAGACACAATATTTTGAATTAATTGTTTCATTTGTATCTAGTTTTTGATGTTGCAGAGAGAGCAGGTATAATTAACTCCAAATGTAAAAATCTTAATAATTATTCTATTAGGTCAGACAAGATTATGATTACTAGGTGTGTTAATTTTTTCTAAACGTTGATCGATATAAAAGCAATTGATTTACGCGAAAACGAACGCAGTCATATTTGTACAAAATAAAGGAAATTCAGCATAAAAGATAATCGTAAACTGAACTAAAACACAATAACAAGGTTGTCACAAATCTCAATTTAATAAATTCTTTTAATTTTAAAAGTTAGTACAATTGTATCACAATTTGTAAAAAACTACTTGTTTACAGCTTGCCAACAAAGCACCTACTATTTAAGTTTGAAGATGACATATTTTATATTAAATTCAAAACATTATCATGTTAACAAATTACTTATTTTGAGTAGTGTTATTTAATGACAATAATTTAATTTAATTTATTCTGTAGGATCCACTATACCAATTACTTCAAATAAAAAAAATGGATCCAAACTTGTTCACGAAAGGACTTAAGTAATTTAGACTTTATTTTAAGGCAATTTTTAGAAGTTTATTAGAGTTCTTATCTAATTGAAATAATTAAATACCCAAAGTCAATAAGAGCAATTAGTTGTTTGTATTTACTCTAAGTCTGTGTATTTATTTGTTGCAATTAACTTACAATAAGTAAGTAGTAGATTAAAGTGAAATTTATTTTAATTGAAATAATAAACAAAAATAAAATATTACTTACCATTTTTTGATCGTATTCGTCGAAGTTGTCGGTGGCGGTAAATTCTTCTTGTTCCATATCTACAAAACTACTATCTTTTTCGGTAGTAACTGCCCGTCTTTTAGAAGCACGTTCCTTTTTACCCATTTCGGACACATATGATTAAATTATAAACAAAAAATGCACTTAAAAAACTTTGCACTTTGCCCACGTGTTTACATATGAATAAGGAATCGAGCGGTTTTTAGTCGACGCGAAACGCGAGCTTTTCACACGCAATCACATAACGTACTGCTCGAAAGCACACTGTAGCAACCCTGAAAATACATCCCCACCTAAGTATGAAAAGAAAAGAAGTTTTAAAATTTGATAAAAAAAGTAATTTAAACATCCACGTTTCACGTTTCGTTAATGTATGACCATGTATGACCATATCAATTTATGAGACATTTTAAAATTGATACAACTTCTTATCTTTTAGCTAAATTTATAAATAGTTCCCAATTATCAATAGTAACTCATTTTTGCAAATTCCTTAAAACGACTCAACTGCAAAAAACTATATTGTTAATTTAGGATATATTCAAATTTATTAAAAAATCAGAATAAATTATATAAATTACTACGTGGGATTTAGACTATGCAAGATGACTGTAACTAAAAGCATATCTCGTAAAATACTGGGTATTGTTCTGTAAATATAGTATTTTACGCGACGATATCTAAATCGAAAATTAGTATTAGTAGTTTATAACAAAGCAAACAAATTCTACCTTAAATCAGTATGTAAACACACGATATCAAAAAACTGCTGGTCCGATTTTAATTAAACTTTGTATTTTTGTATTATTTATGATATCAGAGATTTGGGCACAATTCACTAAATAAGTGAAAGCCATTTATTTTATTTTTATTATATATCACTGTAATTGAAACTATGTTTGTACAAAGTTACGATAATCACAAGACGTTTTCAGCAATAACATCGACAATATTAATTTTTTAAGAAAATTATGAACAACGATGTTTTATGATACAGGGTGAATCATTACCAACGGGACGAAGATGTATAGCGAAACAGTAAAAGTTTTACAAGTTTTGTCTTCTTTAGTAGTTTGCAGATTGGATAAATTTTTACATTTTAAAATTATTTTGAATATGCCCTGTACTTTATTGCGTTTTTTGATTGCCTGTAAAAATAAGGTATACGTTCCCTATACCTAAATTCAGAGCGACTTTTCTTAAAATATGGAGTAGTAAAAAATTCAATATCTTCTAATCCAACAATCATAACAAATTTACTCTTACGTCTAAATTGTTGGATATTATCTATTCCATTATTAAATATTAAACATATCTTTATAGGGTGTTCAGAAATTACTGGTTAATTATTAGATGATTCAATATGTAATATGAGCCTTATTTTAAATAGAACACCCTGTATTTTATTAATTCATAACATTAACAAAAAAGTCTCTTTCGAATGGTATAATGGTGTCATATGCCTAAGTGTTAAAAATTTTACGCAATTTACAATTTTCTTTAACCCATTATTTTCCCAGAACTCCAATGTTATCAGAAATTAACAAAAACCTCAGAGTTAGTTAGTTTTGATGCAAATATAACAGAAATATTTTTGTTTGTTTGGATATGACCTTGAGACTTGATAAGACCTGTTGCGAAATCGCAACACTGGGAAAGAGTGTGTGCGTCTACTTCTTCAAAAAACGATGAGAAAAACTTTATTCAAAGAATTATAAGCTTACGCTATTTGTATTACAATGTTTTATTTTATTTTAAAATAAATTCTTAAACCTAGATCGAACTAAAATATTAAACGATAAAATAGAAAAAAAAATTGGTAGTTAAAAAATTTACAAAAAAATTCGTGTTCAAATAATCATTCGTTATGATATCGGATGAAACATTTTTCGTGCAAAACAACATCGCACTTTTACATTTTTTTATTGTGGTTGATTTGCACATCGCACATCTTGTTCTTTTGTCTTTCTTTATAATAACATGGCCAATGTTGTCGTAACGGACGTCGGACATTTTTTTCATGGAATTGGCTGATGTCGGTCCTAAAAAAAGCCAACTTCATTAGGTATATGCATTTAAAATGTGTTATATAAAAGTTTTTACCAGGTCGTTTTCTGGGTACACCGTAAGATGTTAGCAGGTTTCGGGCAAGATAACGCCTAAATCCAAGTAAGTCTAGTTTAGGCTGATCAGGTACGTCTTCTCTCATTCTCTTGTACAATAGCCACAAATTTTGTACCGATACATCCAGGAGCCAAGCAAAAAGGGGCCAATACCATTTTTTAGAGCGTATTCTAGTTCTGTAGCTGGCAACATTCTGGTCCATTCTATCTGTTCCTCCCATGTTCTCGTTGTATCATTTAATCATGTCGGGTTGAGGGACCGCAATTTTCTTTTTCAACAATAAAGTACCTCTTCGCATTGGCCAAAGGGTTTACTCCCAAATGATTGGAAACCACAGTAACTGCGGAATTGTCATTCCACCGACAGACAAGTAGAGCATTGTCCTCATCATATTTATAATCAGTAGTCCCCCTAGTCGTCTTTTTTATGTCCCCTCTCAATGGGCACTTTTCGATTCTATTGGATCTTACGGTACCCGTGTAACCAATGCTCATTTCGGTTAATTTGTCCACGAAACGCAGAGAGGTAAAAAAATTATCTGTATACAATGAAGTCGGCATCAACTCACCACTACGCAACCTAGGTATCTCTTGACAAAACTGCAGAACTACTCCTCCTCCCAAACCGTACTCCTCTTTGAAGTTATTTGCCACGCCCTTGGCTCATTGGTAAGTATCAAAGTCTATGAGATATCCCAGTCGATTGTTCCAGCACCAAGCTTTGTACCCAAACCTTATGCTGCTTCATGCTGTGCCTTCCGTAGTAAGAAATCATAGCCTCGTCTATGTTTGATTCAAAGTCCCAAATATTGTACTCAAGGAACGCATGCTTTAGTTTGCAAATTACAGGAGTTAGCTTGTAAAGTCTATTTTCTCTATTGATTTTATTATTGTCGTTGAAGTGAAGGAACTGCATGATAGTGTTAAATCTATTTTTCCGAATACTCTGAGATACTAGATACGTCGTCAGATTCTTCCCAGAAAAGAGATCTCGGCTTTTTGTTTTCATAACCACTCAGCAAAAGAACTCCAAAGAACAATTTAATTTCATCAACTACTAGTACAAGGCGGGTTCCTTTCTCCATAGCGTATCTTACAGTTTCTTTCACAATTAGGGTAAACATTTCATCGTCAAAAAATAAATAGAAAAAATCAAAAGGAGTTAATGGACGGGATAAAAATAGCGACTTGAAAATTTTACGCTTCTCTTTTCTATTGATAAACGTAATTTATTGTGTTCTGGCATATCACGATCAACCCATTTCCTTTCAGCGTTTTTCCGTTTTTTTTGGTACGTTACTCTTCTCTTTTTTCTGTTTATGTTTTTTTGTTTTCTTCTGTGC
The DNA here is from genome assembly GCA_030710515.1 of Abscondita cerata. Classification (NCBI taxonomy): domain Eukaryota; kingdom Metazoa; phylum Arthropoda; class Insecta; order Coleoptera; family Lampyridae; genus Abscondita; species Abscondita cerata. The sequence goes on from JALBCR010002006.1 coordinate 87,726, forward strand.
AGATAATAGTATCTCACTATTTTCTCCTATATCTTCTGATTCACAAAATGTCTCAGCATTTTGATCACTCAGCACTTAGATATTGTCTTCATTCTCAAATATATGCATATTCTCTTCTCCTATTCGGATTTCATCTGTGTTAAATCTGTGAAGAACGAGTTCAGCTTCTGCTTCTAGTTGCCTAACAGTCAAATTATTAATGGTTCCTCCCTCGTCCTCATCACCACTATCCTCATCAGTAAGAACTCCCTCCATTGGGGGTGCAATGTACAAATCTATATGCGTAGAATGTTTTGCCACGTTTGTTTCCTCTAGCATTGTCATAATTTTATGTACTCGCGAACTACATGACGCAGAAATACGACTTGCCGCCATGTCCAACCCCTAGTTTAGACCAGTGTTGCGTTTTCGCAACCACTTAATTCTAATCTATATGAATCAAACGTAGTAAAGCGTATTTATTTTTCACCTTCCTTACTTCTTACCTTTAGGTTTGAAGATGTTATGATCCAATTTTGAAACCAGAACAACCAACACAGCAGTTATTACGGATACGAAAAACAGAGAGCGGCGGTGGTCACGAAAATTTATATAGATTATAATAATTTACATCCGCACTATATGAAACATAAGACAGAACTGAAGGTTATGAAAGATTGCACAAACCCTAACGCTTTGATCCCTGTAAAAGATTGCACTATTTAAGAGTGCGGTGAGTCACAGGGCGCGTCTAACCTTCAACTTAAAAAGTGTTGCGTTATCGCAACACTGGGAATAAATGGGTTAAGTTAATGATAGCGAGAGATTTTAAAACAAGAATGCATACGTAATCAAATCACTTAATGTTATTTTATGACATTACAGCCTGCTAATAATTATCTAGTCCATAAACAAAAATTCAAAATTAAAATTTTGTAGCAATTTGCCCAGAGACTGACTTCAGATTTTAAAGTCGAAACGCGTCAGCATGTAGATTTTTAAGAGTAAAAACAAATACACTATAATTACTTAGTAGCTTTTTTTAACCAAATATTACCGAGTGTACTAAATAAACTTACAAAATATAAAAATTTAAACGTTCATCATAATCGTTTTCTGTCAAATGCTGATGTAGTCGAATGTGATACAGATGATAGTGGTTTTTCTTAAGCACTTAAGTTTCATCCTGTATAATCATTTTTTTCCACGATTTCTTTTCTTGTTTTTGAATCAAAACTTTCGACATTAGCACAAAAACCAACTGTACTATTCCGAGATATAGTAATCAGGTGACTTTTATTTAATAATATTTTTAAGAATACAACTCATATGATGGAAAAACCCAAGTTTTTGCTAATTTAATTTAAAAGCATATATTTGGTCCCACAAACATACAAAGTGTTTCCAAACTTTAGCAAAAATATTTTCTAAACTCACCCCCTACTCAGATACATTTTATCAACAGGAGTGATTAAAATTAAATTATTATTTTTTTTTAATGGGCCAAGTTAGAGACGTGAAGTTTTCTATGTGACATTTTTTTGGTTTAAGTAAGTAGTCGAGTCAATCACCTATAATTAGATTAATATATTAAGGATATGATGTATTATGTATATAACTTACTGTTAAATGTATTCTTTTTAATAAACAGAGGCCTGAAAAAGTGCACATTCTGCTGCACGAAACGTTGCCTGAAAAAACGACATAGTGGTTCTTTGGTGATTTTCCTCAACGAAGAACAAATCAATTACTGAAAACTTATAGGAGGAATGTTGTTTAGAATAAACGTTTGCAGGTGAGCTTACTGACCTATATTTCACCACGTGGCAAATAATCGCTTCATTGGGTTTCTCTAATTATTACAGTTTCTTTGTCCGATCGTATTTTCTGGGATTACCTTGCTTGATGTCTGTTGAGATTTGATTATGCCCAGAATTTGTGGGTTGTTTTCTGAAACCGTCACTGCCTTATGCTGTTGTAATTGGAAGGATTAACCTCTCAACTCTTACATGTACTTGAGAAAGTGGTATGCGGAAATAAACCTATGGTGTTAGAAGGTGCCCATTAAAATTCTGTCACACAAAATAGCGGGGACCAGCGAGGTTGGGGTGTCTCGTCCTAACACATTGCCATCAGTGCTTTGGAAACGCAGTGGTGGATACTATTAAGGTGAAAGTGATACAATGGATGAAGAAACTGGAAAAAAATGGAGGTGACAAAAAGAGAAATATGGAACTTATAGTAAATGGGGGTAAGGAGGGAAGTATTGTTAATTTTAACTTTTGTAAAACAACCGATCCTGTTAATGTTAAAAAAACAAAATATTTGATTGATTGATTCATTGATTGGTTGCTTAGAACTTGCTGGGAACATTATTATAACATTATATACTTTAAGACAATGTGGCAGTTTTTGTAAGTTTTATTTAATGGTTTTTTCTACAACATGCAACATTGCAAACATTGCGAAGTTAAATTCTTTTGCAAGCGTCTAATTTTATCAATTTTCCTTTTTCTTGTATTCATTAAAAGAAACTAAAAATTACTGTGCTTTCAGCAATTGCAAAAGGAAATGTTAGCGGTAAAATGAAGATGAAATTGAATAAGTTAGATAGATGGTCTGTTTCTTTGTTTTCTTTTTCTAATAAGTTTTGGTTCAATTTTTTTACATTGTATCTCTAATTGAATTCAAAACGAGAAAGCTAACTCGCTGTTGTGCCATCATGTAGCTCTTCACTAATTTTTGGGGTATGCAAAGTAAAGACAAAGCAAGTGGTCTCACGTTTTTTGTTTTATTTGCTTCATTATTTACAATCATTGCAGAAAAATGCCGAATCGTTGAAAAATAGATAAAATGGAGGTAGGTATACCAAATACTCCATTCCAACAATTTGAAGACGTTCTCATTGTGGATAAGATTGCTTATTCTGTTTCAATCTAGTCAAGGTTTCAAACTTAACGATAAAAACATAATTGTTTTCATTAGTTTTAGATCAGTAATTTTAACTTAACTTAGAGAATGGTAATTATTTACTAATTTTATGGTCGGAAATAAAACGGTGAAAATTGATTAAGTGTCTGCTAATTAGAGCAAATCTGATGATGACGGCGGACGACAATAAAACAGACGAATTTCAAACCCCAAAAACTCGTCTCGTTATTCACTATATTACTTAAGAAGAATAATGTTATAATCCTAAACGAAAGTATGTGTTTATGGAAGTAGACACTTATAATTTTTAAATACTTCCTGAAAAATGAAGATTCATATCTTACTAAGGGACTAAATCTTAATTTTTGTAATATAAAAAAATTGGATATTGTTCATCGATTCTTCTAATAGAAACATAATTAGTATTTTACTGTCTCTTGATAAATCTGGGCATTGTCTCTAATATTTTGAAAAACATTTTCTATGTTCCGAATAACTTGATAGTACAATTGATCGATGTAAACTCATAACCAAGGAAAATGGGACAAAAATACGATGGCGGACATCTGCTGGATTCTGAAGTGAGACTCACAGAAATATGAAAAGGACTAAAATTCGAATTACCATTGTCTGTTATTTATTTATTTATTAGTTCCTTTTCTAAACACATATAAAGGTTACACATTTTCCCGGATGCCGTATAACTGCACAAAAAAGATTAAAGGAGATGGGAATAAAGATATAATGCTGCGAAAGAAGTTCTCAGTGACGAAAATATGAGACTTCGTCTGGAATTTGCAAGGCGATATGTGAACAAAACTTTGGAATTTTAGAATCCAGTGATTTTAGCGACAAATCGAAAATGTTTGGGCTCGAATACTTGCTGTTATCCGAAGACAACAAGGGCCAAATTTTATACCAGTAAACCGTAATGCACTAATTGCAGCCATTGATACCGCATGGGAAACGATTAATATTAATTATATTGATACCTTGATAGCGTCAATGAGCAGACGCCTCCAAGAATGTATCAATAATAATGGAGGTCACACCCATTATTGATTTCTTATATTTATTTATATAGTAATACCTTTATTTAAAAAAAGTTTTCATTTAATTTTAAACTATAACTTGGTATCTTAATTATAATTATGTAATAAATTCTTGTCAAAAACTAAATATATACGTTGACAATAAGAATTGCCTTAGTTTTTATTTTCACTTTTATATTAACTACAGAAAAAATGAAACGTCATAAAATATACATTTTGTAAGGACTAAATATTATGAATAGAGAGTTTAATGATTTTTTTAATAACTTACAATAATTAGTAGGTTAGATTTATTTAAAAATAAGTAATAATCAGTCAACCCAAATAACCATGTTTAGTTTTTGATTTAATTTAAAAGTTATTGCTTGTAGACGTTTTTAAATCAAAATTATTTCTAATTTTATTTTGTAAACATTTCCTAAACAAAATTTTGATTCGATAATTAATCGAGCTATGGTGTTTAATTAGCGATACCTTCAAATATATTCTTTAAAGAAAAAATTAAGTAAGCAACGTAAATTACCTATTTTCTAAAACGTGCTTAGTGTAATGATTCATTCTACAGTCCTTCTATAAGATAACCCCTGCTGAGACTACCTGCTGTTAGAATTGTAAATGATACCCTTAAGCCCGCTTCACAATGTGCAAACTTTTGTTTACAGAAATTGTGGTGTCCAAGTTTTAAATTTTATGAGTGTACATTGAGCAACGCTAACTTACGATATAATGTCAAAGGTTTACTGAGTTATAGTTTGATAACTAATGTTATTGTTTATTTGAATTTGAGGGGGATATAAGGTTATGTTGCTAAATGGTAAATTAATTGTTATGGAGTTAAGGGATTATGAGCTTTTACTTATTAAGTATAATGAACATAAAAACTTAAGATTGGATTTCCGCAAACTCAAAAAAATGATATGTCTTTCAAACATTTTTAAAATTTTTGTTAAAAAATAATAAAACTAATATCAACGCTATAAATTATGTTTTTTTGGCCATCTTGATTTTTGAAGGCCGAGGCGTTGACCAACGCTAATACATAGAAACAAGCCAAAAAAAATTAACAGCCGCGGTGCACCCAACGTTTTTTTAGACGATCACTCTCTTTTTCTAAACAACTATTATAAATTATTAAAATAATAAATATTAACTAAAACAAAATTATGTTGGTAACACATTAATTACTAATGTCAATCTATCACTTGCCGATACATTATGTAAGTAGATAATGTCAATAGATGACACCATCCTAGAGTAGCGGAAGATGAAAGCGGCCAGAACCAGAAAACACTTATTTTTCCGCCGCTTTAACTGAATTCACTTGGGATTAGGGTCTCTTAAAAAAGTATTTTCATATACATTAATAAGATGGATGAAAGTCGTTTCCAATTCGCATCCCTTACTAAGAGGCGAAAAAATGAAGTTTTTACTCAACTGTATAATAAATGCACCAAGCTTCTGACCTCAACGAACACATATTGTGAAGGATTGTCAATTAACAAAGTTTAGAGGAGGGTTTGTAAACATTCATAAATTAACGGACGAAGCTGTATTATTGCTTACTAATCTGAAGGGCATCTGAATTTAAACAATATATAGTATTCTCAGTAACAGTAACAGTAAGGAGGATTGCTCCTATTGAAAAATTTGATATAACATAGGTTTTTCCTTTTAGATCTAGATCTTGTCTTGCCAAAGTTTTTAAAACATTTAAAATTCGTCACGTTTTGGACAACTCTTTCAAATTTTTTAGTACTTGGATCCGCTCTTTCACCAAAATAGTTCTAGTATAACCAGCTGAAGAATATTTTCTGTTTATAAAATCCGATGTTACACATTGACACATACCTGGTATCTATTTCAATACAAACATTCTACGCAGAACAATAAATAGTTGTCAGTAATTCTTAGAATTTGAATAATTAACTGTTGATTGAAAAATTTGGGAAGATGCCCATGTAGATAGTCTACCGTTTTCGAGTTTCGAATTACTGTAATTTCTGTGACAATGAATGCGTGTGTTAATTACACAGATAATAAAAAGTACAGAGTTAAATAGCGGGAAGAGCGATTTACGTGTCGGGGCAATTTTTTGGTAACATTTTATTCATACAGTGTCCGCTATAAAGTTGGAACCATATGGCAATTTTTTTTATTGTAGTTAAAAAAAAACTTTGAGGGGCAATCACTTATGCTTTTGAAATAACTTAAAATGCGCTAAGTTAAAATTAACAGGTAACATCTGTCAATTATCAAGTTCGTAATTTTGGGAAAAAATGTCCTAAAAATGGGTCAATTTGTTAAAAAATGTTACTAGGAAATTATGATGCTAATCACATTTTATGCTCATGTGCCGATTTTGAGAGAGAAATTTTGATGTTCAATAAATTTCATATTTTTGTATTTTTTTATTAACCCCTGTAACTGGCCACTTTTAAAAACATTTAAAACGGTTTAAAAGCAGTATAAAGGCTACCATTCCATTGCATATTATGATCATAATATTCGTACGTAAGTTGGTTTTGATAATTATTGATATTCTCAACTAAAAAGAGTAGTCTCTGGATTATTTTCCAAATTTCAAAAAATCGGAAATTGTTCTTTATCTTTCTTTATTATAATTTAGTTGGATAGTACAAAAATGTTTTTAATTATAATTTAAATATCTTAACACATAACGACTACTTCAAAATTACAAACAATTTCTCTCTCAAAATCGGCACATGTGCATAAAATGTGATTAGCATCATAATTTCCTAGTAACATTTTTTGAAATTTTAACAAATTGACCCATATTTAGAACATTTTTTTCCAAAATTACGAACTTGACAATTGACAGATGTTACCTGTCAACTTTGACTTTGCGCATTTTAAGTTATTTCAGTTATTTCAAACTACAATAATAAAAAAAATTGCTATATGGTTCTAACTTTATGGCGGACACTGTATACGTTGCTATCTTTTTGAATATTTGTGACAGTCAAACGTTTATAACACACTAAATCACTACAGAAGTTAGAAGTGTAGTGTTTTTATGGCAACCAAAATTGTTCAATTTTTTACATAGATTTGATTTTCCTTTAAACTAAATTAATGCCATGTTTCTAAAAATTGCCTCAAGATGTAGATAGATGACTCTACCTATATTTATCATCTATAGATTTTAAAAAACAAATTTATTGGAATATTACATGTTTTTAAACATTTTTCTTTAATTGAAACCATTTATTTAAGTAACTACGAACAAGTAGGTATTATTTTACAACAAAATTTGACCTTCTTTTAAAGAAGACCATACCACTACCTTAACTACAAATATAAAGGATCATTTTTAACATTTTTAATATCATAAGGTTAAAAATGGTACTTTGCTACATTGATTAGAAAGGTTAGAACTGACACATTTTGCAGTACGTTTAAAAATTCAAAATAAATTCTTAAATGTATTGTTGTCTATTAAGCAGAGACTAAATATTCAAATGTTTTCAAATTTGGCATTTAATATATGCTCATATGTACGTTTCAATAACTAAATAAGATCACGTACATCAAAAAAACCGTTGACACTTAAGAGTTGTATGTTAATTGCGCGCCAAATACAAATCATAATACCGATACCCGATCCTGCCTAGTTACCCGGGTTTGCCGCTTCCCCTAGAGGATGTTCTATACAAAGTGGTAAACCAAACCTTTTTTTTAATGGAACACCCTGTATATTTTTACATAATTGGTTTTTGCATGAAAACGTAATAGAACTTTGTGCAGAATACTATAGATCTAGCTGTTTTCGTTTCAATTTTTTTTTTGTTAGAAAAAATACTCACATTTGATAGATGACTGCTCAGTAGGCCATGGATATTATCAGACAAACTAGAAAACTTTAGAATTTGTAACAAGTGTGAAGTACAATTAAAAATTAAAAAATAATGTTCAATAACAATATTTATATTTCATATAACATTTAGCAGCCAATAACCATAACTTTAATAAATGAAATATTTTTGAATAGTTACATCAAGTGCATTTAAATATTTACATATTAAAATTGATCTGTAGGCCCTTCCTCTAAATAAGTCCAATACATTTCCATACATCCACTGCTTTGGTATCTATTTGAAAGGACTAAAGCAAACATATTCAACTTTAAATTAAAGGTGTTATAGTTATTAGAAAAGGTAAATGCTTTGAATATTTTAAAAGTCATTTTACGTTTCTTAATGTTCTCAAACCATCAAGCTTTAATCTACCACTTATCTATAAATGCACTGCCTATCTATTATGAGATCAATTAAGCATTTTTCAAAAGAAATTTATTTAATTTGGAGATTGTAACTCTCCCTTCATCACCATTCTCATAAAATTTTATTTATTCAAGTTTAAACAAAGTATTGAGTCAATAGTTTTCTTATTTCGAATACAACAAAATAATCATAGATACAATATTAAAAATATTTTATTTAAAAAGACGATAAGAATTCAATTTGTAAAATTTCGTTCCGCATTCAAAAATTAACTCCACAGATGGTATTGAATCTATTTAATACTTTTACAATTCGTCACGTTCTTCTACTTAAGGGTTGTAACCTTTCTAACAGAATGTATCGATCACACATTAAAGCTTTGAATCTTTCTAAGATAAATGAAATAATCAAGTCATTCAAATCCTAGAAACAATAAAATTATCCCATACAAATTAAATATGTATGTGTGCGTATGTGTTATCAAAACACCAATTTTAAAATAAATTATGAAACAAAGATACAATTTTCGGGAACTTTAAAATTGATATCTTAATTGATTTGTTGTTAAAATCTGAAAATGCTAAAGCAATTAAGTTAAACAGACACAGATAATGAACAGGCATTCACTAGGGTTGTTTGGTGATACGGTACGATAAATGGGGTTAAAGGTGAAGGGTTGACTACACTATGTATGAGCTTCGTCTGTTATACAATCTGTATTAGAAAACAAAAGTGATTGATTGTTTTAAGTTTGCTCCACCAAATTGATATTTAGGATTACGATAAAAATACATTAAGAAATTATAAATAAAATACATTACAATATTTAATAAAATGAATTTATTGCGTGATTGCGTCCCGAAAGAAATATGATCATTAAAATTTTGCAATATATAATATGCTGGGTAGCCAGATTTTGTTTTAATATATTGAGAACAACCTAATAGTGAAATCAAAAATTGAATATCGTCTTCTGTTTTCGAGTAATAGGTAAAAGTTAGATTTTTCCAATTTCCATTTTTTGGCTATATCTGGTAGTACATTTGTAAAAATTACATAAAATACTTTTAACTTTCTTTAGAACACATTTATAATAATTCAGTGGCGTAGTCAGTTTTTAATATTTTTTAATTTGAAGTCGTTGGCCTTAAAGTTCAAAAATGCTAATTTTCAACCATTAGTCAAATTATAGTATATTATGCTACTAGGTAGAACGCATTTTTTTGTGTTGAGCGAAGGTATTGCGGCCGAAGCGCAGCTGAGGCCGCAAAATACTTTGCGAAACACAAAAGGCGTTCGACTCCGTGTAGCATATACTATTTTCTTCAAGCGTAAAAAACCAAATTCTTGAAGTAATTGAGGTGGTTTTAGAATGAATAGGCAACAGCGTTAACTCAACTTTACAACTGTCAAACATGACTGTCAAACAACATTATTTTTGTTGTGTGTATTAACACGTTTGTAAAAGGAAAATTTTTGTATTAATTTGTAGAGTAAGAAAGAAAGCTATAATTATTTAACAATACAACAATAATAATAATTAACTCTTATTTCAGATGAAAACTTAAAACAAACATTCTTTTGTAGTAACTATATAGTGGAAAAAATACCTATTTCTTATTTATAGTAATATTAAAGGTACAATTTTGTAATGTCGAGTTAATAATATTTAATCCACTACTTGCTGTTTTAGAACTGACATTGACGTCATTATAGTCGTGATGGATTTCATATTCACTTGACTGGGATATGCTCGATGTTGCGGTGGAAGTACTAGGCCTGTTAAGATCACCTGATGTTACGGTAGATGTGTTACCTTCATCGCACCCTAATATTCTATTGGCAATTTCACGTTTGTTTGAAAGAGTCTTCGATGTATCCCTCAGCTACATTGTTAGATTTCCATCCACCGTGTCTTTTAGAGTGGTAATGTCTCCACCATTGTCAACTAACAATGTAGCTGAGGTTCGTCGCAGTGTATGACCAGTGTATTCCTCTGGATTAGGTAGTTTTAAAAAGTTGCCACTTGTTTTGGTATACCTGAAATTTTATGTATCCCCATAACGACACGGTGGCATCTACCATTTGGTATTTTAAAAGAATCTAGTTATGTTGAGTTTGCGACATTTTTAAAGTTTAAATTTTAAATGGCGTTTCTGCTTAAAAAGTGCTAATACCTCTACCGGCAAACTAAGTTACTAATTAAGCGTAAAATAATAATATTATTGTACTCCGTAAAATAATATTAGTCGTTCTGTATATTCAATGCGGTATAGTAAAATTCATATTTTAGCACGCTTGAAGAAAAATTTATTTTTGCTACTTTATAGGAAAAAAATTTAATTTGTAACAGTATCGGATTACCGGTGATGATAATAGCTTAGCTATTGAAACATGTGTTTCGTTAAAGTTTTTTTGTGACCGACGTAGCTAGAATTTTTACGTACGGTAGGCCGGCAGTTGGCCAAGATATTATTGGGTGGGCCTTAAATACAATGTTTTTTTATGACATTCAAAAAGATTTTGAATTAAGGAATTGGAACAACTTACCTATTGCAAAACAATTCGACTATTAACGTTTATGGAATCAAATTGCTTTAGGATCCAAACTTTTTGCCAAAACGTTTTCAATGTTCAGAATAACTAGGTGCTTCAATCTTTTGTCACTCATTTTATTACGAAGATACGTTTTCAAACGTCTTAAGCATAAAAATGTACTCTCACAGCCCGCACTAGATACAGGAATAGGGATAGCAGTCACCGTTAGTTTATAAGTGTTAAGTAGTTCGGTTAGTTGCATTATATTACTAATACATTATTTTCTAGTTCATACTGATTTCTTGTGTTAGGTAATATTTTTAGTTCGGCTTTCAAATTTTACTATCTGCTTTATAATGATCTACTAACGGTTTCAGACAGTCGTAATCTAAGAAATCTTTATTTCCTGAATGGAGAGCACTGATCGGATTAATAATGTTCATGTAATCCCTGGCAAAACGATCATTCGGTTCGTTCAAAATTAAATCCAAAGTAGGATAAAATATTAATTTATTTTCTTTGGATATTATTTCTTCTTCAAGATTAGTCACAATAAAATTTTCTAGTTCTTTGGGCATTTTCCTTTTTCTTGTTTCAGATTTTTTATTCTTCGGTATTTCAATATTATTTGTTTCGCTAATTTTGACCGCTTCAGAATATATTTCAAACATACATTTACTGTCAGATGTCATTTTCATAAAAACATCTTTCAAAGATTTTATTAAAATATTAGCTTCTGTCAAATTGGATGACACTTTTTGGAAAAAGTCACTGGCTGCACTAATTTATTTCAAAATTTTGCAATACATAAGCAAAAAAAAACACAAATAAAAATCAATTTGGTGTAATATGCTAACGGCTTCTGGTGCACGATCACTTCTTTCGCTGATAATCATATTTAAAAACACTAACATTTTTGTGAATTTTGTCTTAACTGCCATACAAGCAAATACTTGAACTGTCCACCTGTGTAACAAATTTTCTTTAGTTCAACTGAATTTTTTGAAGAATTTAATTGTCGCTGAACTTTCATAAATTTGTAATGCATTGAGGAACCAGACACCAATAATGTTTCTAAAAGGTCAAAAAAATATTTTCCCTGTCACAAATTCTTGCAAATATCAACCACATTCAAGTTTAGTCTACGATTATAACAGTGTATGTAAATCTCTTGAGGAACTTCACGTCTAAACAATGTTTAAACACCTTTTGAACGGCCTCTCATTACATTCGCGCCATCATAGGTCTGTGCAATGCGTGTATGCATATCGATTTTACACTCATTAAACAGGTCTTTAACACATGAAAGCAAACCTTGGGCATTTAATATATTACGTGTTTTATTAAAATAGGTAATTTACTCGCAAAAGTCGCAAGTAGCAAGTATAATAACTTAAAATTTATCGGCCGTCGTTCGTAATTCATCCTCTTCAACCTTGGGCTGGCGGTGCGAATTGTCCTCATTGAATTAAATCTACCCGGAAAAACTTGAAAAACGTGACGCGCCCGCATAAACGTGAACGTCCGAAGCAATAATCAACTTTGGGTCATAAGCCGGGTTCCGCAGTTTACGTTGGCTTCGAATAGGGTGTACATCTACGCTCGATTTTTGATTCGTTTTTCGCGTGTTTTAAATTAATTTAAGAATTTATATTGATATTTTTTACTGTTGTTGTGTTGTTTTGTAAAAATACTATTTTTGGTTCGCGTGTGCATGCGCTATTATCGAAAATGCCGGTAGTGCAGAAAATTAAACAACTAAAAAGTGCTAACGAACTTAATTTTATAAAATAGTTGAGTTCAAGGCAAATGGTCGTTCTTTGGCAGAACTAAGTTTACGACAGACTAGCAAAGACAAAAATAAAGATGTTCATCGAAACTTTCGCAAGGTAATGTACGATTTAGCTGACTGGATATGTGGTTGTGAACGTATTTTACTGTTTTGTTTGTTTATTATTTTCTAAAGACTCGTCAGACTCGCTATGGTGCAAATCCGGTGTAAGCGATTTAAAACATTTAAAGAGAAAATAAAAAAACATGCTTTGTCTGCAGAACACATAAAATGTTCGGTAAATTTTGCAACCGTAGGAAATGTTGATATTCGTACACAGCTAGATAATGCTTATAGGAAAATCTCTTAGAGATTTTAATGAAAATGTTTCGAAAAATCGCTATATTTTGAATAAAATTGTAGATTGTATAAAATTTTGAGGTGCATTTAAGTTATTTATATTTTTTTAAGTATGCCTATTTTTTAAATTAATTTTTGACCTCCCAGTATGATTGACCACGAGCCGCCACTGAATTTCAGCACCAATTTGATTTAGTACCATTTCAGAACAAATGAACAAAATCTCGTTTTGAATTTGGGGGCTAGCATATTTTGCGTTCCTTGACACTTCATCCACCAATTTTTTATAACCACATGATTATGTTTAGCGAAAAGATGTAACATCTCAATAAAATTGCCTCTGTTTATCTTATAAATAAATATCAACGTATTAAAATAAACTCGTTGCTTAACACTTAACCATTGTAATGCATTTCGCATTGACGATATTCGTGTCATTTTTCTACACCGTAATATGATTCTCATTGCTTTATTCTGTAATTTTTGCAGTCTTTGAAAGTCGCCTTCGGAGGACAAGAATAGTATGGTTGCACAATAATCAAAATGAGGTGCAATTATAGTTTTATACACCAGAATTCGGAACCAAACACTCAATTTCGAACTTATTCTTCCAAAGAACCCTATTTTTTGAAATACTTTAGGTATGATATAATTAATGTGATTTTTGAAAGATAGCTTGTTGTCCCAAATATTTTGATTCAATCGGGTACTCAATTTCAACATTGTCGATTCTATCACTCTGTATTCTAACCAGTCCGGATATAATTTGAACCAGCCACTGTAGTAACTTTTTGTCGGGTTTGTTGCTGCTGTTTGGATAACCATTCTTCAAATTTCAAAATCCACTGTTTCCTCAGTTTCAGATTCAGATTCGGTAACAATCAATTCCAAAGCCAAAAAAAAATAGTCCACTAAAGTTCTTTTGCCACTACCACTCATTATGAAAATTATTATACCTAAATTATAAATACTTAAAAAATCAATAATCAACAAATAAGAAGAACTGCACACGATCAAATCTAAAAACCAACTGGAACACGAATGAATAAAATAATAAATGACTTGGTTATCAAGACTAAAGAAATAATATAAACCACAAGCCAATAAATTTTAAGAAATATGACCTTTTGTGTTGTTTGTATATCTGCATCAACGAAAAAAATACTAACGTTTAAGATAAGATTGTTAACGTCGCATTTCAGATGAATACGAAACCCCACCTGTAATATTATATTACCGTTCTTTATGATTCTGCACATTGTGGGAACTGTGATATTTAAAATAGGTACTTAATAAAACCTTAAAATTTTTTTTCATTTATTTATCTCCGGCTTTTGCAGGTATTTGATAAAATTTTGTTGAGAAAGAACTGGAGTCGTCGTTTTGTGTTTAGATGCGTTTATTGACGTTCCTTACATTAATCGTGATGTAGTATTTACATAAATGAATGAAAGGGGTGTTAGGTCGTGGAACACAGTAAATCGCGTACTATGTGCTGCGTGAGTGATACTTGATATCGTGGTATCACATATCGGGCCTAAGATCGCTGGCCGGGTTGTATGTATGCGACGCGCTCGTGCTGACCGGTGGTCGGCGTCGCAACTGTTCGACGCCAGTTAAGTGTCGAATCGAACCGGACTTAAACTACACTAAACTAAACTTAACCGTGACTGACTTTCGATATCGTACCTACTTCGTTTTATATGTACGAAGTAAAGGTTGTTTGCTTTGTAAGCAAAGTCATTAGAAATGCTTCCTGATTGTCAGCATTTCCTTAATCGTAATTGTTTGTTTAAACTACGCATTCCACGTCACAATATGCGGATGTAAGATTGATCGTGTCAATTTGCGATGGGGTTGAGACGGCAACCCCACAGTACGATTAGTAATCCCGTAACTATTGCCGTAACAGACCTCTCTTCCCGCCCTTAAGTATGATCTAGAAAAAATTAGATCGCAATAAATTGATGGATTAATTATATAGCGTGTTTATTCAACAAAACAAACATAAGCAGAGAGAGGCAGGTTTCCAAGCCAGGGAATAATCTCTCTCTTAATCTAAAGATTTTCACTGAGCAAGATTTCTTGATAGCAAAATTGTTGGTTCAAAACATAAACTAAAGACATACTATAAAGAAAAAATGGCAATAATGCAGTCTCGTCACATGCACATATATGTATTCCTAGTTCATCATTTAAGATGCCGAACTAAAAACTTCAATTTTCTGTACATGGTATGTGTAATTACTCTGAGTCGTTGATTGAAATATTGGTATCAACGTCTGAGTGCGTTGTGCAATCTTCTAGTTTTCTAGTTGATATTTAGATTTTAGATAACGATGCATCGGTATAATGTTCTACATAACGTACAATAAAAGTTAGCCAATAGAATGAGATGAATACAAAATGTAATAAAGGTTTGGTCCTGATTTAAAACAAAATTGTTTTTCTCAAAGTGTTATATTTGCAAAATGTATGTAATTTAAGAAAATGACTAAGCAGAAATTACAGGGTGGCCAAAAGTTGTGACTCTTCTTTACCGTTTTATTTGAGGAGTTACGAGGAAAATACATTGACGTAATTCCCATTATTTCTGAGGAGTTATCTTTTAAACTTTTTTAGCTCAATAATGTGCACAACAGAACTACTTTTGTATTTTTAGATATAATACTATTTTTTAGTAAATAATTTAAAATTTTATATGAAATAAATAAATTTTTATACAAAAAACCTTTCTTTATCGTTAATACATAGTTTTGGAGTTATTGTCAAAAACATGACTAAAATTTGATAAAATTTTTGGATAATAAAATTTTAAAATATTTTTAATCAAAGTAAATAATCGAACATTTTAATTTTAAAGAAAAAGTAAGTTTTGACTATATGATTTTAAATTCACAGAGTGTATCATAAAAACTGGTTTGTAACGACCTATATTAGTCCTATTTTTAGTACTTACCAAAAATTGTTGTAACCCTTAGTGGTTAAATGCAAACACATTAGTAATCAGTATTTTAAGAAAATAGAAATATTTCTGTTTAATTTCTCCCAAATATAAATATGTCTTAATATAGCCCAGAAGTTTTATTTGGTATCTGTGGTAGAAAGTGAAAGAATGTAATGTTTTGAGATGAGACAGCAGCGTTATAACGAGTAGTAATAATTGCAACGTTAGAATTAGAGGTTCCGTATTTCATTTAGTTTTTTTTTAATAATTAAATTTGTATACATTTGATATTGGATAACGATTCAGTAAGGTTATATCTAGACCATATCATAGTCTAAAACCATTACATTACATAAAACAAATTTTGTAATCAGCCTACAAAATGACCAATTTCGTATAATAATAGCTCTTACAAAAATTACGACATGAAAGTTGATAAGCGCTTGATTACATGTTTGAAGAGTAAAATATACTACAATAACAACTACAATGTGTCACATTTGGTTAAGATATATTCTCAATAGGGGGCGCTGCAAGCGCTACCGTCAAACATCAGGTCTTCTTTATTGAGTTTGAAACATTAACCTACTGAGAAGCAATAGAACTATATGAAATTTTTGTATTTATTTTGAAGATTTATTTGTAGAAATGGAACTTAATTTATTTAAAGGGTCCAGAATCAATGTACGAAATTCATATTTTCTATTAAAAATTAAATTTCTTTTTTTTAAATTATTTAGAGATGACAGCACACCATCTCCAGTTTCTTTATTTGGATTTTCTAGAGATTATTTGTACAGCTGTTTGTTTAACTTAACTTGACCAACGAGGGACAAATTACCAAGGTTACTGTCAAAACTTTTCTCTATAGTTTTTCTAAAGCAATAGTTTTATATTTACTCAGGTGAAACAGGGAGTGGTGGTGTTTTGAAGAAAACTTATATTATATTACGCTGGGACTCTTATCACGCGAAAAACGCATGTATTTGTTTTTTTGCTTGTAATGTCATTATATCTCACTATACATGTGCTCAATTGTTCAGTGATATATTATGGATTCCATTAATATATTAATAACAATTTGTCGAATATACTTCTTTGTAACAAAAAATATAAATCATTCACATATTTCAATACTGTTTTTAATGTGTCATACAGTGTCACAATTTCTAACACAATTCTCTTTGATAAGCCGATTTTGCTTATATGTAAATACGTAATAACTTTCGATGTCGTCATTACTGTCGTCATCAAACGTCACTAAAGGATAAGGACTTGTATCTATTCTTATGCTTACGTAAATAGTTGCTTCAGGAAAACATCTGTGTTTTTTATTTTGACAACCATTTTCCGTCTATCAAGATTAGTATGAATCGAAAGTACCATATTTTACCGTAGCGGCTAATAATGCGGCCTTTTAAAAAAAATAATTTTATAAAAGGAAGTTTTTCTAATAAAATAATTGTTAATGATGTTTTAAAGGAAAGGTAAAAAGGATTTAAAAATGTGTTTCAATGAGACGTTACAATAACCAGTACTGATTCCATGCTTCATACCCCAGATTATATCTATCTTTAGCATTTGGTAGGGATCAATGTGATAGATGAGGAGATATACGACGTTATGTTAAAAGCTGTTTATGTGACTCTGAACCGCCTCTTTCGCTGGATTAGGCCATCACGTTATGTTTTAACGTCGTTGGTATTCAATTTAAATATTAAACGTCAATTAAACATCGTAAGTCACCACTTTATCATCTATATGTGTACCAAAGTGGAGGATGTAGATGATCCGACGAAGTTGAACGTTATTTAATGGTGGCACATGGGCGCGCTCGATGTATAAACTGCATCCATCACTTTGGTACACATATATATAAAACCTTATAATACCTTACAGTGGTAACCCTAACGTGATGAAAAATTAGACAAAGACCAATAACTAATAATAACGACATGAACGGAAAAACGACCACCACTGCGTCCGCTACGCTCGCTGCCGCCTCAACCGCCGCCCAACAACACGCCCGCCACATCACGCCTCCCAAGACTATGCCCGCCAACACAACGCGTGCCATAGCTGCGTCCGCCATGGACATCGTCGGCACCGATATTCTCCTCCCGCATTCGAAGATGTAACGGACATCAGCTTAGGCTGATGGACCACAAACAAAGACGTTTCATCAAAGCCATCGCTCAAGAAAAACCCGCCAAAATAAAACGGAACGCCCGCTACAACACCATCAAACGAACGACCGCTGCAACAACCACGAACGCCACGACCGCTCCTTCAAAGGAACAAACGATCAAGCCGCGGTCTACGTCGTCTCGACGACATAGCCGTCAACGATCAATCGCACCCGCACACACGTCATGTTTCTGACGTACATCTGCGCTGGAGCCGTATGCTCGCCCATACACGTCACGAAGCTTGGACACCTGGTTCTGAGATCCATTTGCCTGTCACATACAGGGCGCGCGGAGCAACGAGCTCGCGCACAAAACTGTCGAACACAGCACACGCTACGCACAAATCCGCCTCTGAAGTAAGCAAAACGTAAAGAAGCAAAGAAGCAGCAACGACAAACCCCTCAACTTCAGCTTCCACAACTACATCCACTACGGATGTACCAACGCTACAGGATGCCGCCCCGACCCAAACACTACATACGATCACACGATTTTGGCAGGCGAGTCCACATTTAACGTAAGCACAACGCTAGCATGAATATGTGCCCACAAAACCAAAAATTTGTTCGCAATTGCTTACGAACTTTCGGCACGCTTTATCGTGGATCATATTTACCGATATGAGGTTGCCGTCTTTAACTCCATCGTAATGAACATTATCATTTTTACATCCGCATGTTGTAACATTTGGAACGCGAAAATTAAAAATGCAATTATTATAAAAAACTCGATTAAGAAACGCTGACGACAGGGAAGCATTTTACACGACCTCGCATACAAAGCAAACAACCTACTTGTCAGATATAAAGCTGAGTAGTTATGATGAGCAAAGCAGTTCAGTCACGAGTTACGAATTCAGTGCGGTTCGACAGTGAGTACCAAAAATCATCAATCAGAAACCAACAGCCCACGACGCTGGCTCACGGTCAGTACAACGGTGCGAGGACAGCGTTTAATCGGCCAACGATCCACGCGGCGGTATGTAACACGAGCGGCGCCTAATATCGCTCACACTGCACATAGACGCTTTAACTATGTTCAAACGTTCTACGCATCTTTTATTCATGCATGTAAATATTCCATCGCACCTACTGTAAATGGAATGTAAATAAACGCATTTAAACACCAAACAACAACGCAGTTCTTTCTCTGGTTAAACGGTTTCTAGTATTCACTCTAGACACCACATATCTATCTATGGGGAATTTTGGAAAGTTATTAACATTTTATAAAAAACAATTATCATAAAGAAGTTGTTCAGTTTTACAAGTAGGCTGCTGTCAACGAATATTTCAAGTGAGATGACAATTAATTTTAATGGCAGTAGAATTGCATTTTTAACATAACATATCACAATCCTGCCTACCAGAATAACCAATAAGTGATAATTGAAGAATCACAACCGGTATCTGCATACACGTATTTTGCCTTACTGAGGCCCTTCAGTATAGGGTAGTTAAAAATTTGATATGTTGCCTTGAAAATGCTCATAGCTTTTTGCAATGTTGATCAATTCCCAACCGTCATCTGACTAACTACAGAATTTTACATATGATTCTATTATTATTATTTGTTATTATTATTATTATTGTACATAGAAACTGTCCAAAAGGTCGCGATTAACACACTTGATTATTTACCATCTTCCTTCACCCTTACTATTACAGATACAAAAAATGCTTAGTATGGGCTTTAAAATGGAATATCCAAATGCTACCGCATCGATGGACATCATCATAATAAAATTGGTTATTTTTCAATTATAGGATTAATTCAAGGATACGGTATTCTAATTCAATTATGGCTAAATTTAGAAATAGAACCCTAATGTATCAAGTAGATTAAATTTAAACACAAAAAAAATTAAAAAACCGATATGCTATCTCTTATCAGACGTCTTCCCATAGCCGAATAGAGGAAATATCGCCGACGAAATAAAAAATAATTAATATTTTGTACAGGTAATTTTGGAGGGAATTTTGACTTTGTTGTCAATAGACCTTAAACCTACTAACTGTTTTTCTAAATTATTTTTCATTGTTTCTGTAGTTAGCAACGCATTGGGTAAAATGCCAGTTTTAGAATATTTGCAATTTATTATTTTCTTTTTTAATACAATATTTTATTATTTTGATCCGATAAGTAATTAGCAAGATACAACAATCACGTGACACTTATTGTTATAACAATATCTTCA